>JAJOOD010071031.1:0-26692 GCA_029582525.1 Solanum tacnaense | reverse complement strand
TTAAATAGCCCCCTACCCCACCTCACCCCACAAGAACTAAAACCCTTTCCCCTCTAAAATCCCTAAAAATCAACTCTTCCAAATTTCTCTCTCAATGTTTGCCGACTCAAATTTCATCATGGGTGAGTTTACCGGTCTCCTATTTCAGTAGCTCATTGTATCGACAATCATTGACTGCTAGCCCTTTCGTCCAGCCGACGGCATGCTTGTCTTTTGTAAGCGGAAATGTGGCCGTCAAGTTAATCCAACAATTTCAAATATGTTCATGATTTCATTGTGAAGGTCAGAACTTTGTTTGTTTCGATTTAGGGTTTTTATTTTCTTTTCTAAATCATTCAATTTTGCCTATTTTGACTTATTAATTTAGCAATAATCTTGTATGTTTTTTTAGTCTTTGAATTAGGAAATTGATTTATGTGGTGTGAGTTTAATCATTTTTTGGGTTAGTGGGTGATTCAAACTTTGTTTTTTATTGAATGTGAATTACCAACATAAGCAAAGAATGTGAAAAGATAATTCATTTTTGTTTAATTTTGTGTGTTCTAATTTGTGTTTGGTCCATCCATTTGATATATAGGTTTACTATCACATTGCGATTGATTATTGATTGATGATTTCTTATAGAATCTTCAGATTCCTTACTTAAACAAGGGCATAAGACGCCTAAATTTTCATTTTATAACATCACTGCATGGGTTCTGTTGTAGTCCAATTCCTGATATATAAATCTTAGGGTAACTGTAGACTTGAAGTGCTAAATGAGGTCTTTAACACCAGCCCACTGCTTAACTACTTGTGGATTACTTGAATCAATGGCCCTGAGATTTTCAAAATTTAGATAAAGGCATGTGGATTTTTTTTTTCAGTTGCTACTTTCTGAAGGGGCATATTAATAGCTAAGGTCTAAAAAAGCAATGGCTTAATGTAAGATGCAACACAAAATACTTGCTTGTATGACCTTGATCATATTGTCATTTTAGCATGAGAGGTGAATTACTCGTAAAGACAACTCTGTTGTTTCTTTAGAGATTTAAGAAGCCATTAAATTTTTTGTATATGTGCAGTGCAATGATAGTTTATTCTTTTCCCTCTATCAATTGATTGTTTTTATTCATTTTAGTGGGGATAGTTTGGAGACATTTTACTGGATTAAGCATATTTAATTGTGGCAGTCCTACTCATATTTTTTAAGTGTAGGAAATTTTGTTTGAACTGAAAAATATTGTGTTCTTGTGTACCACTAAATTCAAATTGTGCTCTAAAAAAGATTTCTATCATGGATTTGCAGCACATGTGAATTGTCGTAATATAACTTGTTTCAACAGAAGGAATTGGAAAATATGTGTTCAGTAAGTAAACGAGTGGTATGCTTTCATAATGATTTGTTCTGGCTTGCACCAAGCAAATTTCCCATAGCACAGATGGAAAAAAATCAAGTTTAAATGAATGCTAAAGGCTATTACTGGGCAAAAATAATAATGACTTTTGTGAACAGATTCAATCAGATAAACTAAACTAAACTAAGAACCATATTGGCTCTAGTATATATTAAAATAATGATCATATGATGTAGATGAATATATTGAAATGATGTGGCCTTGATCTGTTATATGTGTGCATATATACAAGGATTATAAGTTGAAAGTAAGGTATACGTTGATAGTATCTAAAGATGTAAGTCTTGATTCTTCATGCGTATACATTGTGACACCTTATCTGGGCAAGTGGCTTTGTTCTGTTACTTGATTTTGTTTATCATTTTTTCACTTTTTTTTTTAATCCCAATGTATAATGGTGATAATAACTTGCAATTTCAACTTTAGCAATCAGTTTATGGTAATAAATCTAGCATATCAGAAGTTTTTGTATAATATGTAGGATAAGCTTATTTGTTTCATAGGTATCCATATTGAATCGACATCCTTTTCTTTAGATAAATTACACTAATGTAACGATTTACTTGTTTTATCCACTTAAATGAATTCAAAAATTATATTCCTAGGAGTTGCACTCAAGTCTGCAGTAAAAGACATGATTTAATGTCTTCATCGCACCAATAATGCCCCTAAAAAATCTATCAAGGATAGTATGTGTGGTCTTTCTTATGTGCATGTTGAAAACCATCCTAAGATGGCACTCTATCCTAAAGTTTGACAGACAGGAAATAACTCTTTGATTTGTGCACAAATTACTCGAGATCAGTGTCTCAAACACTTTTCTGAGTGCATATCAACACTATGGCTATTAGAGATAGTTTGATGGTTGTTGCTGATTTTCAAGAGGAGCTTATCTGTAAGGTAGGATGATAATATTTATTTGAGCAGATGTGTACTTTTCCTTGAGTACTTCGTAGTAATATGATTTTAACTTGTGCAATATTTAAACCAACTTAGAGTTACATTCTGTACATCAATAAGTAATGAAGAGAATTCCTTAATTTATGTTGTGGATATTTGTTATAGACTGATGCAAATCCCTGAAATTTGTCTTTGTAGCTTTTCATGAATTCAATATGGATATTGTGGAGTAGTAGTGCTTATATGGTTCTTTGTAGTAGCTCGATGAGGATAATCACTACTATTATTGATCAGCAAGTCGGTATTTTTGATGCGAAAAGCTTTTCTTGCACCAATCGTTATCGTTCCCTTAGTTTGTGAGTAACTGACTTTAATTTTTACTTTGAAGTTCCATAGTTTTTTTGTTTGCTTGTTGGCTCTATACACTTAATTTTTTTGTTTCATTACAGAACACCTTTGTTAGCCCCGATGGTAAATTACTTGTAGTCCTTGGTTATAATCTAGAATGTCTTTTTGTAGATGCTCAAAGTAGAAAGGTTAGTCTCGTTTGTATATCTATAATTATCATTTAAGTATACTTGAAAAGAATATTTAATCAAATTTTGACCGATCTTCATATTTCTGTATGAGAAATGTATGTGTTTTTTTTTTACAGGTTTTGATGTTTGAAGATTTAAGTATTGAAGACCTTGTATATACGTCGTTGGTCAGACTTTTAGAGAATGTATTCCAATACATTCTATATGAATGTTAGGTGTGGGATTGTGCAAATGATGCTATGACTTTTATGTCATAATTGTACGACAACTGGGATGTAAATATATTTGTTTGTAATATATACACAAGTTATATTTATACTATTTTATTCTCAATGTAAATTTTATAATAATTTTAATATATTAGACAAAGAAAATTATGAATTAGTTAGAGACCATAATTTATAGTCTGTATAACGCAATATCAGGAAAATACATTTTTAGGACCAGTAGAATCTGGCCTCTAAAAGTCGATAGGGACCAAAAAAGCATGCTAGTATTCTTTAATTAGCGACCAGAAAAACGGTCTCCAAAACAGTTATAGGGACCAGATTATTGTCGGTCGGTAAAAAGATTTAGGGACCAGTCGAAAAGTCTCGTCGCTATTGACATTTAGCGAAGAAGCCAATAAGGACGGGTGGCGACCAGATATTTCTAGTCACTAACGACCTTTAAGGACCAGAATTTAGAGTTTTAGCGACCATATTTCCCTTCGTTAAAAGCCATTTTTCTTGTAGTGCTTTCTCAACATATCACCTTTTAAAGGATGAAATTCGAGTAAAGAAAATCGTACAGATTTTAAAAACCCCGGAGATGGTTACTAATATAGCCAATCTTGAAAAGACTTTTGAAAAAAGAAATATGTTCTGATTTTCCAAATGCTTTTTGGCAACGTAAAAGACATATCGTTGACTTGCCATACATTGAAGAATTCAATGAACAAGATATTTCCACTAAGGCAAGGCCCATTCAGATTGAATCACGAGATGATGGAATTTTGTAAGAAAGAGATTGACACTCTTTTAAAAAATAAGATTATCAAGATTTCTAAATCACCTTGGAGTTGTTCTGCTTTCTACGTTAATAAAAACGCGGAGAAAGAAAGAGGAGCACCAAGACTGGTAATCAATTATAAACCCCTTGACCCCATTTTAAAATGGATCAGGTATCCCATACCTAATAAAAGAGACCTTTTAAAAAGGATTTTCAAAGCTAATGTTTATAGGAAGTTTGATATGAAATCGGGTTTCTGGCAAATTCAAATTTTGGAAAAAGATAAATATAAAATTGTGTTCAATGTCCCATTTGGACAATATAAATGGAATGTCATGCGTTTTGGGCTTAAGAATCCCCCTTTAGAATGTCAAAACATCATGAATTCCATATTCAATGATTACTCTTATATGTCTATAGTTTATATAGATGATGTGCTGATTTTCTCTGAGAACATTGATTCTCATTTTAAACACCTTAATACTTTCTTTAAGATTGTAAAAAATAATGGTTTGGCTGTTAGTGCTAAAAAGATGGTACAATTTCAAACCACCATCAGGTTTTTAGGTTATGATTTTTATCAAGGTACTTATAAACCTATTTGCAGGGCCATTGAGTTCTCTTCTAAATTTTCTGATGAAATTCTTGATAAAACCCAACTTCAGAGGTTCTTAGGAAGCCTGAATTATGTAGCTGATTTCATTTTGAAAGTCAGACATGTTTGTGAGACTTTGTATAAAAGACTTAGAAAAAATCCAATCCATTGGAGTTCTGAACAAACCAAACCTGTCATTCATGTAAAAGCTTTAGTCCAAAATATTCCATGTCTAGGAATCCCCAACCCTGATGCATACATGATTGTTGAAACTAATGCTTCAGATGCAGGTTACGAAGGAATCCTAAAGCAAAAGATAGATCTTGAATCTATAGAGCAACTTGTTCGTTTTACATCCGGAATCTGGAATTTCACACAAAAAAATTATTCAACTATTAAAAAAGAAGTTTTGTCTATTGTGCTTTGTATCACAAAATTTCAAGACGATCTTATTAACAAGGAATTTTTATTAAGAGTAGATTGTACGTCTGCTAAAGAAATTTTACAAAAAGATCTTAAAATCTTGTTTCAAAACAAATCTTTTTTAGATGGCAAGCTCTACTATCTAGCTTCTCAAAATTGATTTTATCAAAGGAAAAGACAATTCTCTACCAGATTTTCTAACTCGTGAATTCTTGCAGGGAAAGCATGAGGACGTTTAAGCCTACCACTCCTTCCAAAGGAGAAAATCTTCCCAAAGCTAAAATGGCTAAACTATTTATTCATCCTTCTCTATCTCCAACAAAAGCCGAAATCCACCAAGGGCCTGAAATGCCTTTTCACAATAAATTCACAGCCCTAGCCGATTATCCCAGGCTATCTTGTCCACCACCCCCAAAGTTAATCAACCTTAGACCAACAAAACCTTTTTACAAAGGAGCATCTTCAAGCTCCTCTATTCAAACCAAAGAAAGCTAGGCAATGAAAGTACCTGAAACTTTCGCTCAAGTAGTTAATCCTGAATTAACCAAAACTATCCCTCCAACACCAAATCCAAAAGAAGAAACTTTTGACTTTGTTATTTCGCATGTTTTGGCTATCATGGCATTGAATAAAGAATATGACAATGTTGATACAGGAAATCTAATCAGACCTTGCTACACGGATTCAAATTTTGTGGATACTGATAATCCACTTAAAACAAGAAGATTTTATGAAGCTATTCTCATTGATACCGATTCAATAGAGATTGAACACTCCACGGATGAGAATAACCCTACTATCATCAAGTATACCAGGTTTACTATTAAGAAGATCATGGATCCATTTGAATGGTTTGCAGACCATTTGCATACTCCTATTAAACTATCGGTGACACATAGGCCACAAACCTACAATTGGTATGACTACAAGTCAGCGTGGATGAACTTTTTGTACCTAAGGCCAAGACATACTTGGTTTGTCAAATATAGTCCAAGCATTACTAAGGCTTTCATTCCTAGATGGTTTTATGAGTAGTGGAACTTATTCGGAGGAAACAAAGAAATCCTTCCCCACGTTAAAAGGATCGTGAGTATTATAAGAGAAATATATAATAACTTGCGGAATTAAAAAGAGTACTTACAAGAAACTCTGTTTAATTTTGCAAGTTATAATATATTTCTCTTATCATACTCACGATCCTTTTAATGGTATTAGAGCAATGTTGGTAGTACATATACTTAGCATGAGCAACTAAGTATACATACTGTCTAAGGCATGGCAAAATTATTTTAATAAGTATGTTATAATTTACTTTGAGATGTTCGTATGTATATGATTATTATTGCACATGTCATGTTCCTTTATAATGTTTCTATAAATGGTGTTGAGGTGTTCGTTCTTTCCTATGAGTATGAGTAACCAAATAATACCCAGTTCATGCGTTGGTCAGCCGAATTTGTAAGGTCGTTGTAGCCAGGAGGACGTTTAGACCTGTTGAATGGTGGTCCTGTAGCTAAGATGACTCTAGGAAAAGAACTGTTGTAAAACCAATAGACCCTCACTTAGAAACTCTATTTGGATCTTTGATATATGTTTTAATACTCCATACATGCTTATTTGCTTATTGTAATATTATTGCTATACTTGTTGAATTAATTTTGTATTGTAAGTCCATTAGACAGTATTTTCAAAATTTGTATGGAAAATAACCAACATATTTTAAATAGTATTAATCTATCTTCTAAAGAAACTAAGATTGCTAAATTAGAAAATGATTTACAAAACTGGAGTATACCAGAAGAACCTTTCAAAAAGATTTACCACTTAGGTAATTTCAGTTTTATAACTCGTCATAATATTAAGACTTGTGAGTCTACTATATCTATAAATAATTCTTTAGAAATTATTCGCCTGCTTAAAGATATTGATATTAATCATTATAAATCTGTTTTTAATTATTTGCATATTGGTTTGGTGCAAGTAGCTGTTAAGCCTCTTTTTAGAAAAGGCCTTGATATTCATGTTTGTGTCATCCTTCGAGATGGCAGATTTTTAAATTTTGATGATTCGTTGTTAGGAGTTTTGCATAGTAACCTGGCTAATGTGCCAGTTTACTTTAATTGTTATCCTAACTTTTCTCTTGACTTTAATGATCCTAATGTCATGGATTCTTTGACTTTTAACGTCAAAACCAAAAATCTGAACAGTAAGGCTAATACTCACGAAATTGCTATCATCTATCGCGTTTATTATAGGCTTATGAAAACCACTCTTGCCCCTAAGGCACGTGTAGAGAGTCTGAAAGGTGAGACTATGCTTATGGAAGCCAACCATGAACATAGTTCTATCTTTGTTCCTCGTCTACTCAAATGGAAAGATATACTCTCCAGTAATGATTTGCGTTTTGAAGCCATAACCCAACCTTTCGCGTCTCATTCTGAAAGATCTCAGATTGAAAAAGTCGTTCAGTTTCCCGATGGGTCAATAAAACTCAAATTTCTTGATAATTCCATGTAACAACCGGCAATTTGAAATAACTATGAAGAGGCTTAGAATGGGAAATAGTCATTTTTAGAAGGATTTAAAAAAAATCTGGAAATTTGGTTAAGTATGGGAAAAAGTGAGTTTTTGGCCAACTTTGAACAGTCATAACTTCTAGGTCAAGATGAGTTAGGTGTAGTTCCAATTATGTTTGCGAATCTCATGGAATTATCTTTCCAACGCCGTTGAGGTTGGTCGATTCCAAGTTTGTATGAGGGAGTTATGCCCTTTGGAAGTTGGGCAGTTGGAAGGGGAAATTAGTCCGAAAATTTGTAAGGGTATTTTGGTCTTTTCCCTAGCCTTTTCTTTTGGATATATATTAGTGTGTTAGACTGATTTAGATCAGTTTTCCCTTTTAAAAAGTGAGAGTTAGGGTTGTGAGTGAAGAGAGAAAGAAGAGGAGAAGGAGAAGAAGAAGCAACTTCGTAGAGATCGTCGTGGATTTTGTCGGGGGTGATACCTATTAAGGTATGTGAGTTCTTAGTGTTGGGGTTGGTCCTTTCCCCCACACGCCAAACTCGTTTTATCTTCAAGAAAAGATTGGTTGTGTTGTTGAAGTTGTTGGTTGTGTTGTTGATGTTGTTGATTGTGTTGTTGAAGTTCTTGTTGATTTGAGACATGATTTGGTTGTATTTTTGAGTTGAAATCGATTTTATGTTGAGGGGTTTATGATTCTAAGTGTTTAGGGGCTGGAACCATTGAAGGTAAGGAGGTTTAGAGTTGGAAAAATGAAGGAGAAAGGTCAAGTTTTCGAGGAAAAGGGTTGGGGCGTCGCGCCAGCCAGCGCGCCCCAAAAGGGACTCTGAGGTCCAGCCCTTGGGGCGGCGCCCCTAGCAGAGCCCCAACCAGGCCTTCTGAAGTTTTTGGTCTGGCGCTCCGCACCTTGCAGAGCGCCAAGGATGCCAAGTTTCCCTATTCTTTTCATGCTTTCTCATGCATGTTCCTTGGTATTGTACCTATGTTTCCTAGTTGTTTCCAACGCTCCAAGGTACGTCTAAACGTCAAGAACTCGTCCATAACATGTGATCAAACACCTTGAATCCATAATTCCAATTCAAGGAGAGTTAGTTTCCAAGTCAAGTGAATTTAGAAGCCAAGTGAAGTTACAAGTCAAGTGAAGTTAGAGCCAAGCTTAGAAGTTAAGAAGTAAGTCAAGCAAGAGTCTTTAATGAACGTTTTAACTTCATTTTTAGGCTCAAGTTTCCAATCAAGCAAAGAGTATAGAGTTTCAAGTTGAGCAACGAGTATAGAGTATAAAGTTGAGTTCATTTCTCAAAAGTTATTAAGGAACTATGTATTCCCAAAGAAGTTTTAAAGAAATGTTTTTACATTTAAACAAGCTTTGGAACTGAGATCTCCAAAGAGCCTTCGGGCTAGTTTTTTTCAGAAAAAGAGTTATCGCTTTCTAAATGAAGCAAAAGAGGAAACTGAGATTTCCAAGATAGCCTTTGAGCTAAGTTTTTGAGTAATTATCTCAAATCAGCAAGAAGAAATATGTTTTAAAAACATAAGAGTCAGTACATTTTTGGGAGTAGTATCGAGCACCGAGTTGGGGGAGCGTTCAAGGAACCCACAGCCCCCATAGAACCATGTTAGCCACCATGGGTAGAAAAGGATCATACTTTTTAGATGAATCCTTTTCCAGATAGACTAATGGATCCATTAGGCAGTTCAGGTCTTATACCTTTGGCCGGGTATAGGATGCTCTGGCAGCGTGAGGTCGATCGCTGTATCATCGCTATAGCTCTATGTGATGGTTGTCGGTTAGAGAAACTCCCACAGCAGTTATGGTATTTTCATACACAGCAGTTATGGTATTTTCATACACAACAGTTATGGTATTTTCATACACAGAAATTATTGTATTTTTATATACATCAGTTAATTTGTATTTCTATATACATCTCAGGCTTAGTGTATCTTTGTATACACACAGAGTTTATAGCAGGTTGTAAACAACTTTTCTTTATATTGCACTTGTTTTAAAGTACCTTATATTGAAATGAGTCAATCAGGTTAAGTTGAGTTGAGCCAGGTAAGTTATTCAGTTTCTTCCAGATTTCCTTCTAGCCTATGTTGCTTAGCTTTCCAGCTCGCATACTCGTACATTCAATGTACTGATGCCAGTTGGCCTGCATTTTATGACGATGCAGACGCAGGTACCCAGGATCAGCACCCAGCACGCCGTTGATCCAGTTGAGCACTCCAAAGTCAGTGGTGAGCCTCCTTGCATTCCGGAGGACTCTGTTATTCTAAGTTCCTAGTTTTGTTTTGTTAGGATGTTGTGGGGTCTGTCCCAACATCCATCTCAGTATTATAGAGGCTTCATAGACAGTCAGTCAATTAGTATTGAGTCTCTCATCTATGTATATATGTAAATATTCTATTTTGGGACTCGAGTTGCCTTTTTGGCCCGATTTTTATCAGTTAAGTTATTTTATGTCCTTGCATTGCATGGAGTTATTCTGTTGAGTTAGGTTTCCGCTGAGTTAAGAAAGCCAGACCAAGGGTTCGCTTGGGGCCAGCAATGGTCTTCGAGTGCCGGCCACGTCCAGGGTGTAGGCTCGGGGCGTGACATTCCATTAGGAGATCTTCTTTATATCGAAGGTCGTCCAGGTCTAGTCCCTCTTCTTCGTGTCCTTCGAGACTAGTTCCCAGGCCAACTTCTTCTTCAAAAACCCCGGAGGAGGAAGCAGAAGATGAAACTATTCCTTTTGTTGACAAGAGCAAAGGAAAAGTCACAGGTGTAGACATTTCTGAAAATATCCCCAAGGTATTTTATCAGGATCTTCCCGGCAGCCCCTCAGCAAGTGAGATGGAACCACCAAAAGAAAAACCTGCATGGCTTGGAATGCTTAAGACAAGTAAGGTCTTTGAACGTAATCTAGACATATTGCATGAGCAGTGGACTCATCCGGATATCAGACAAAGAGAAAATGGTACATTGCTACTTATACTCTTTCTCAAAGAGAATCATTTAGAGATTCTTGGATGGCTGATATGAGAAGAATCGATTGTGAAATCGAATTCATCAGATGGTTTGAGATGACAGGTAAGATTGGGAATCAGACCAAGTCATTACAGGTTATCATTAATAAATGGTATACTATTTCCAATAAGGTTGTTGAATCTATTACTCCTCCTCTTGAAGGAATTAACATCCATGTTGCAGGAACAGTGATTAAAGCTTCTCCTTTCAAAGAGAAAAGTGATAAGACAGGTGCTTTACTCACCGCTGCATACATTGATCGAGTAGTAGAACAAAACAACTACTAATACCGAATTCTTCATGTCATCTCCAGACAAATAGAAGATATCAAACCTACCATTAGTAGAAGACCAACACTGGCTTCTACTTCATCCAATCATGATATTGAACCCAACCCAGGATTCAAGCTCCCCAAATTTTCCAAAAAAAAAATTTATACTTTCGAAGTCTTAGGAAAAATCATTGATAGAATCAATGAACAACTCACTAATTTCTACGTCTCCAAAAAAGATGATAAAACCCCAAAAAAGGTTTCTACTCTTCAGGAGAAATCTACGCTTCTTAAAAAACTATCCAATGGTCGTTTTCATAATATGAAAAATTACCATAGCAAACCTTCTTTCCCAGACTTGCTGTATGAGGAAAATGCATTCTAATCTACTTCTACTCATGAAGGAAGAAGCATTACGGAATGGAACATTGATGGCCTGACTGAGCATCAGGTATACAATAAAATCCATGAAATGGGTGTTGCCATTACAGCTTATAAGATGCGAGGTTCTGCAGATAGGGAAGTTGCCACTATGATTGCTGCAGGTTTCACCGAAATGCTAAAACATTGGTGGGACTACTACTACAATGATTAGACTAAGCATCTCATTATTAATGCCACTGCAATGGAGACAGTTGTTAAAACGGAAGGAGGCACTCAATCCACTTCTCAAGTTACTAGGGAAGATGCATGTGCCACACTCCTTTATCATATTGCTAAGCATTTCATTGGCGAACCAAAGCTCTTCCAGGACAGGAGTCATCAAATCCTGAATAATCTTAGTTGTCCGAATCTAGACAGGTTCATCCATTATAAACATGCATTTCTCAGAAAAGTTATGATTCATCCAAACTGTAATTTGGATTTTTTGAAGGAACGTTTTATTAACGGATTACCTCCTCTCTTTGTAGACAATGTAAGGACGAAGATTCAGGATCGCAATGACGGTCGTATTCCTTATAGTCAGCTAACTTATGGTGACTTGGTAAGCACCATCAACATTGTAGGGATTGAACTCTGCACAGACATTAAACTCAAGCATCAGCTCAAGAAAGAGCAGTCTTCTTCTAAGAGAGAACTTGGAAGTTTTTGTCGAGACTTTGGCTTTATCACTCCCCCAGATAAAGTAAAGAAAGACAAAAAAAAAAAGTTTCATCGAAAGAAATCCCAAATAAGAGATGATTCTACCAAACCTAGAAGAAAGAAACATAGGTCCAAGACGCCTAGAGATTCTAAACCAGATGTCTGTTGAACATGTGGCAAGACTGGCCATAAGGCTAGTGAATGTCGCTCAAGCACCATGAAAAAGAAGATCAACCTTCTTGGCATGGATGAAGAAACCAAGGGTAAGCTTCTTGCTATTCGTGACGAACCTTTTTCTGAATCTTCAGGTACATCTGATGAATACAGTGATGATGAAGACATTGATCTTGATTATGAATCAGACATCAGCCAATCAGGAAAATATTGCACTTGTACTGAAGTTTTTTGTACTTGTGATAGTACACCTCATAGCATTCGAGTCCTTTCAAATCACTCAAAAGAAGCACTTTTTGATGTCATTCAACATATAAATGATGATGAGGCTAGAAATCAATTTCTTGTAGAACTCAAAAATCTCACTCTTAACACGAACAAACCAAAACCAAGTCCGATAGTTGAACCTTTTAGCAAGAAATAGATCATGAATCGCTCAGATAGCCATTCTGAACCTTCCATTTTGGATGTTCGACATGAGGTATCAAATCTCAAAGAAGAGATTAAAGATATCAAATGTCGGCTAGGAAAAGTCGAAATAGATGTTCTTATTGACCAGGTCCTCAAGAAGGCCACTCTACAGGAAGTTGATTCAGTCCAAGGATCACCACAAGGTAATGAGGATGACTCTATCAACAATGATCATTTGGTTGAACCAATTGTCATTGTTGATACAGGTAACCATCCTTCCACTTTTGTATCCCCAGGAGTTACAGTCATTTCTTCTATTAGGCCTCAGTATCATCATATTCCTGTTAAGATTGTTGTCAATAAATATTTTTGTGATTAACAAAATTGTTTTGCTTGACAGTGGTACAGATCGGAACTGCATAGTAAAAACTATTGTTCCAGCTAAGTATTTGCAAAAAAGTACTTCAAAACTTTACTCCTCTACAGGAGAACCTTTGAGAATTAATTATAAGCTTTCTAAAGCTCATATTTGCAACAATGGCATTTGTTTAACAAATGATTTTGTGATTACTGGGATATCAATGAAGATATCATTCTTGAAATACCTTTTATTACTCTGATAAAACCTTATTTTACTGATTTAGAGGGTATTAATACTACTATACTTGGAAAAGATTTACATTTTCCTTTTGTCAAAACTTTTTCACAGGATGAAAGTGATTTTATCAGGGAAAACACAGTTTTCCGTATTAACAACCTTTCTCAACATATCACCTTTTTAAAGGATGAAATTCGAGTAAAAAAATTGAACAGATTTTAAAAACCTCGGAGATGGTTACTAAGATAGCCAATCTTCAAAATACTTTTGAACAAGAAATATGTTCTGATTTTCCAAATGCTTTTTGGGAACGTAAAAGGCATATCGTTGACTTGCCATACATTGAAGGATTCAATGAACATGCCATTTCCACTAAGGCAAGGCCCATTCAGCTGAATCACGAGATGATGGAATTTTGTAAGAAAGAGATTGAAACTCTTTTAAAAAATAAGATTATTAGGGTTTCTAAATCACCTTGGAGTTGTTCTGCTTTCTACGTAAATAAAAATGCGGAGAAAGAAAGAGGAGGACCAAGACTGGTAATCAATTACAAACCCCTTAACTCCGTTTTAAAATGGATCAGGTATCCCATACCTAACAAAAAAGTCCTTTTGAAAAGGACTTTCAAAGCTAATGTTTATAGCAAGTTTGATATGAAATCGGGTTTCTGGCAAATTCAAATTTTGGAATAAGATAAATATAAAATAGCGTTCAATGTCCCGTTTGGACAATATGAATGGAATGCCATGCCTTTTGGGCTTAAGAATCCCCCTTCAGAATTTCAAAACATCATGGATTTCATATTCAATGATTACTCATATATGTCTATTGTTTATATAAATGATGTGCTGATTTTCTTTGAGAACATTGATTTTCATTTTAAACACCTTAATACTTTCTTTAAGATTGTAAAAAATAATGGTTTGGTTGTTAGTGCTAAAAAGATGGTATTATTTCAGACCACCATCAAGTTTTTGGGTCATGATCTTTATCAAGGTACTTATAAACCTATTTGCAGGGCCATTGAGTTCTCTTCTAAATTTCCTGATGAAATTCTTGATAAAATCGAACTGCAGAAGTTCTTAGGAAGCCTGAATTATATAGCTGATTTCATTCCGAAAGTCAGACATGTTTGTAAACCTTTGTATAAAAGACTTAGAAAAAATCCAGTCCCTTGAAGTTCTGAACAAACCAAAGTTGTCATTCATGTAAAAACTTTAGTCCAAAATATTCCATGTCTAGGAATCCCCAACCCTGATGCATACATGATTGTTGAAACTGATGCTTCAGATGCAGGTTACGGAGGAATCCTAAAGCAAAAGATAGATCTTGAATCTATAGAGCAACTTGTTCGTTTTACATCCAGAATCTGGAATTCCACACCAAAAAATTATTCAACTGTTAAAAAAGAAGTTTTGTCTATTGTTCTTTGTATCACAAAATTTCAAGATGATCTTATTAACAAGGAATTTTTATTAAGAGTAGAATGTAAGTCTGCTACAGAGATTTTACAAAGAGATGTTAAAAATCTTGTTTCAAAACAAATCTTTGCTAGATAGCAAGCTCTACTATCTAGCTTCAATTTCAAAATTGATTTTATCAAAGGAGAAGACAATTCTCTACCAGATTTTCTAACTCGTGAATTCTTGCAGGGAAAGCATGAGGACGTTTAAGCCTACCACTCCTTCCAAAGGAGAAAATCTTCCCAAAGCTAAAATGGCTAAACCATTTATTCATCCTCCTCTAGCTCTAACAAAAGTCGAAATCCACCAAAGGCCTGAAATGCCTTTTCACAATAACTTCACAGCCTAAGCCGATTATCCCAGGCTACCTTGTCCACCACTCCCAAAGTTAATCAACCTTAGACCAACAAAACCTTTTGACAAAGGAGCATCTTCAAGCTCCTCTATTAAAACCAAAGAAAGCTACGCAATGAAAGCACCTAAAACTTTCGCCCAAGCAGTTAATCTTGAATTAACCAAAACTATCCTTCGAACACCAAATCCAAAAGAAGAAACTTTTGACTTTGTTATTTCGCAGCTTTTGCCTATCATGGCATTGAATAAAGAATATGGCAGTGTTGATACAGGAAATCTGATCAAACCTTGCTACATGGATTCGAATTTCGTGGAGACTGATAATCCACTTAAAACAAGAAGATTTTATGAAGTTTTTCTCATTGATACCGATTCAATAGAGATTGAACACTCCAAGGATGAGAATAACCCTACTATCATCAAGTATTCCAGGTTTACTATTAAGAAGATCCTGGATCCATTTGAATGGTTTGCAGACCATTTGCATACTCCTATTGCACTATCGGTGACACATAGGCCACAAATCTACAATTGGTATGACTACAAGTCAACGTGGATGAACTTCGTGTACCTAAGGCCAAGACATACTTGGTTTGTCAAATATAGTCCAAGCATCACTAAGGCTATCATTCCTAGATGGTTTTATAAGTGGTGGAACTTATTCGGAGGAAACAAAGAAATCCTTCCGCAATAATTTCAAAGCGTTGGCTCGCTTTAGGTCGGAATGAACTATTGGAGTGACATGACCATGATGTAGATATTCAACTACCATAGCTGCATCAAGCATTACAGTGACCCTTTGATGAAGGTTCAAGTGGCGATCTTCTTTGTACAACCAATTTTCTAGACTTCCATTGGGCATAAACTGCAGAACAAAGGCTCTTATATAGTCACTAAAACATGTAGTAATCACTGGAACAAGATTTTTGTGTCTAACATTTCTTATCACTTTGCATTCGGAATCAAATCTCTAAGAAGAATGCTCATCCATGCCATTATTTGTAAACTAAAAATATTTTGGTTATAAATCTCTTTATTTATTTGTTATTGTCAATTTGTTACGACACCATTTGGTTTTTATTCACTTTTCGGTATTCACATATTGAGGAAACTTTGATATGTGTTGGGAAGTTTCACATTGCGGTATAATATTCCTTAACATGGATGACTCTATATCCTATAGAGTTCAAACCGGTAGAGACTTTTTGCTAAGGATGAATGAATAATCATCACTCCATCACAATCCTCGTTGATATGCTATGAGTAGTTATGTTTAGCTGTATAGAAGTTTATTTTTTTATATATGATCTTTTAATCATCTCAAAGTGAGCAAAACTCCTCTTTCGTGAAATTTTAAGGATCAATAATAATCTAATTAGTGCAAATTAGCATTATAACACTAATTTTTAGTTGTAATAATGCATCTTCTAAGTTCTAATAAGTGCAAATTAGTACTTTACTTGTCCTCATTTGTGTGATGGTGTTTGACTAGGTAAAAAGATTAAAAATAAAATTAAAACTTTTGAACTTGCAAGGTAAAATAAGTCATAAATATTTTTACAAAGTGACTTTAATTACATCAGTCTTGCAAATAATTTGCATGACATATACGTGCAACACACGTTACACAAAAACTAGAATAATCTCCAATATGTACTACTCTATTTTTACCGGGTTAAAATGGATTATAATAGCTTGACGATTCCGTTAGAGAAATTAGGTTCTAACCAAAGTGTGTAAAATTTATTGAATTATTAGGATCTGGTCTTCCATTCACCTGCAAAATTCACCAACGCCAACTAAGCATTCCATTTATAAATAGTTGAATATGAAGTAGAGGCAAACAGAAAGTATATTAGTGCAGCTAAACACTTGCATAATATTTCTTAATTTTATTCAAGCATTCAAATCATATTAAAGACTACTCAAATCTAAAATCACAAAAGGAGGGAAATGCAACACTCTGAAGTACAAACAGTACATGTCTCCAGGAAGTACGAACGACTTAAGAAACTAGGTAAACAAAAAGCATCATATTAACTTGCAGCTCAGAAAAGAACACCATCCAAACAGATGCCGATCACTTCTATATTTCCAGAAATACGTTGTGGATTTTGTTAAGCCTCTTCACTACATCTTTCATGGTTATTCTTGATTCTGGCATTTCCTTTGTGCAGTCTAAAGCCAATTCTATCATGGAGGCTATGCAGATTTCACTTTTACAAGTGATTTGTTCTTCCTCACAAAAAATATTGGCATCCACAACGTCCATCATACTCCCTGCAAATGATTGTATTATCCATTTCCTCAGGTCAAGATTTTCATTGCATACCTCTTCATCTGTTGGCCTTCTTTTGGTCAAGACTTCCATCAACATGATGCCGTAGCTATAAACATCACCACTAGAAGACACTATTCCTTCTGAGCCATATTCTTAGAAAAGGATTGAAGAAAAGTTACTCAATTGAAATACAACAATAATTCTATTTTTACTTCTACAACTTGGAGAGACTTAATATAATTATGATAAGAGAAAATCAATGAAAGTAGATTTTTTATACCTGGTGCAATGTATCCAAGAGTGCCCAATGTCTCTGTATGTGCCACGGACTTGCTGACAGCTAAAATCTTAGAGATTCCAAAATCACCAACATGAGCCACCATATCTTCATCCAAAAGAACGTTGGCTGGCTTTAAGTCGCAATGAACTATTGGAGTGACATGACCATGATGTAGATATTCAACTGCCATAGCTGCATCAAGCATTACAGTGACTCTTTGAAGGAGGTTCAAGTGGAACTCTTCTCTATACAACCAATTCTCAAGACTCCCATTGGGCATATATCGCAGAACAAAGGCTCTTATATAGTCACTAGAACATGTAGTAATCACTGAAACAAGATTTCTGTGTCTAACATTTCTCATCACTTCGCATTCGGTATCAAACCTCTTGCATACTTGATCATTTTCCAAATCGAGAGCCTTAATTGCCACTGCAGTTCCACTAGATAATGTGCCTTTGTACACAGAGCCAGAGCTTCCCTCACCAATTAAATTGGATTCATCAAAATTATTTGTTGCTCGTTGAATCTCGTGATAAGAAACTAATTGATGAGTCCTGATCTCCAGTACCTGTTCAACATCTTTGGACTTTCCTTTCTTCTTTTGTTTCATTATCCAAATTAAAACCAACAAGAATATCAGAAAGGATGCAATAACCACTGGAGTAACAATTTTTAGCACAACCTCCTTAAGCTTTGATTGTTTTCCAGGATTAGTGATAGCACAAGCAGGAATCTCCAATATGTGCATTCCGCAAAGACCTTTGTTCCCAAGAAATGATTGCAAAGTGGAATTTGCAAACACGCCACCACTCGGTATTTCACCTTCTAAATCATTAAATGAAACATTAATGCTTTTAAGGTATGAGAGTTTTTCCAAAGACTTAGGAATAGTACCTGACAATGCATTTAAAGACAAATTCAAGTTTTTTAAGCTTATCAAGTTGGCAAAGGATAATGGAATTTTGCCAAAAAATGAATTGTTCGACAGGTCAAGATTCTGCAGGTTTTGGAGTTCCCCGAATGTGCTTGGTACCATTCCTGAAAAGTGGTTACTGGAAAGATATAGTTCTACAATGGCTTTCAGTCCTCCAATATCTGATGAAACTTCTCCCTCTACTGAATTTTGTGACACGTCTAGATAGAGAAGACCACTCATCTTCCAAAGGCTTAACGGAAATTTTGATGAAAATTTATTAGAATCCAAATAAAGATGTTGTAGCATGCTAAGATTTCCTAAGCACTCTGGAATTAATCCAGAGAGCTCATTACCATCCAGAAATAATTGAACCAAATCAGACAAATTGCATACCGCCTCTGGAATACGTCCCTGCAATTTATTGTTATCTAGAGACAGCCCTTGGAGTTGTTTAAGCTTACCAATCTCAGAAGGAATATTCCCTGTCAAGTTGTTTCCGCCAAGGCTTAAGGATGTAAGACCGGTCATGTTGCCTATACTTGTGGGGATGAGGCCATTGATGTGTGCATCTGCTAAATAAATTTTTTCAATAGTAGATGAGAGATTCCCAATAGAATTTGGCAGAACGCCACTCAACGGATTGTTACCCACTTCTAGATATCTCAACATCCTACAGTTCGCCAAAGAATTGAAGAATTTCAACGCATGCTTTCTTGGTTCATTGGTAAGTTGATTAGTGTGTAGGAGCAGTATTTGCAGCTCACGAAGATTCCCCAAATTGTTAGGAATAGTTCCTTTGAGAGAGTTATCATTTAGCGCCAGTGTCTGAAGCTTGGAAGCATTTGTTATGAACAATGGAATTTCCCCTTCAAGCTGATTGTCTCCCAAGTAAAGTTCTTTAAGGTTCGGAAGATGAAGACCTGTAGTGGTTGAAATTCTCCCCGAGAGGTTATTCAAACTAAAATTGATCACTTCCAAAGAAGATATGTTGAAAATAGCCTCTGGAATTTGACCAGTAAGATTAGAATTATTGGCAAAGCTTAATTCTATCAAATTTGATAGCTTCCCTAATTCTTGAGGTATTTGCCCCTTCATCCAATTGTCGACACAATCAAGATATTGCAGAGTAGAAATATTTCCCAATGAAGTGGGAATAGTCCCTTCTATTGGATTTTCACCAATATAAAACCTTTCGAGTTTGGATAAACAACCAATATTTCTAGGTATGTCTCCAGTTATATTGTTGAAAGATATGGACAAAAGTTTGAGCTCTGTGAGTTGGCATATGTTTGAAGGAATGCAACCAGAAATTTGGTTGTTAGATATACTTAAATGCTTCATATTTGACACAATATTCCCTTCATCTAGCAAGAGAGGACCAGAAAGGCCATTGAATGACAGAGATATGCCAAGTAGCGATGAGATATTAAACAGTGTTGGAGGAATGGAACCTGTTAATTGATTATCGAACAAGGACAAAAATGCAAGTTGGCTAAGATTACTGATCTCCATTGGAATGTTACCATTGATTCTATTCCCAGACAAATTGATGTTCATCAATTTTGTGGCATTTCCAACATAAGGAGGGATTATACCCGTGAGGCTATTGTTCCCGAGATTTAAGACTCTGAGTTTGGGTACAGACCATGAGCCTCTCCACATTTCACCACTGAGTTCATTGAAAGCCAATGAAATTACTTGAACTCTCCGGTTTTGAAATAGACTTGTTGGTATACTTCCGTTGAGCTGATTGCTTTTAACATCAATAACTCGCAAGCGAGGCATGTGGCCAAGTCCATAAGGGATGCCACTGTGGAAGCTGTTGTTCTGGAGATTGAGAACACTGAGAAAGGACAAATTTGCCAAAGATGGGGAAATTGTGCCTTGAAGTTGCAAATCAGGAAGAGCCAAGGCCATAACCCTTTGGCTTTTTGGAGTGCAAGTGACACCAAACCAAGTGCAAAAGGAAGTATTTTTGGTCCAATTATTGGCCAAAAAATGATTACGACTTGTAATAAGATTTTGGAAAGCTAACAGAGCTTGTTGGTCAGTCTCATTAGAGGAAGCAAGTGATATAGAAAATTGAATTAGAAAGAGAAGAATCAATAAGATGTGCTTCTCCATATTAATTTGTGTGTTATATTTCCAGTGACCAAAGTTACTCCACTATATATATAGCACTAAAACAAATAAAATGTGAAAACAGATTAAAAGGAGGAAAATAAGTAGCAAAAAGAAAAAAGTCATTATTTGGGTTGTGTTTCACAAAACGAAATAAAAGTCATAATAGAAAGAATAATTGTTGCTAAATTTTCATTATATTGTTAATAGCAAGTCAATAGGAGTCAATCCTTCAAATCAACCTTATAAGACTGTGTTACACAACACACATTCACTAATTAGCACAAAATGGAAGAAATTTTAATCTTTTCTTTAGAAGAAAATCGAACGTGACACACACTATACTACACACATCGTCAAGTGTGGTTTCACTTTTTTTTTAAAATAAAAATAAATTTTAAATCTATTTTATTATTTTTATTTTTGTTTTCTTTGAATTCCAAAATATAATATATTCAATCAAATTCAAATGAAAAGGGCAACATTATTGTTATAATAATATGAACCTGAAAAAAAAGATTGGAGGCTAAGATTTCCTATATTCACAACTTCACGTAAGCAAGAAATAAATTATTGGGAAAAAGTCTGAAATATCTGAATTTTGACCGAAATTACTGTAATAATTTCAAACTTTGGACAGGATCTATTACCCCCTACACTATTTAATAGTGTATTTTAAGGATATATAAGTGCCCAGCTAGACAAGTTACTATTTATAATGATGCAATATTTATGATGTCCACATGGACACCTATATATGTTTAAAATACACTAGTATTAAATAGTGCGGGGTAATAGGTCTTGCCCAAAGTTTGGGATTGTTACAACAATTTCGGTCAAAGTTTGGATATATTTCGAACTTTTTTCCCTAGATTATATGATCCTGATATTTAGCTGATTGTTATTTTTAGGGAATAAAGTCTTAAATATATCCGAACTTTGATAGAAATTGTTGTTATAATCTCAAACTTTGGGCAGGACCTTTAACCCCCTCCACTATTAATAGTGTATTTTAAAGGTATATATTCACGCGACCATCATAAATATTGCATCATCATATATTATTAAAAGTTAAAAGCTCTAAAGATAAAAAGTTGGATACCATTTTACCCCTAAACTAAACTAAACATCTAATTAATTAAATAATATTATTTTAATTATTTTTTGAATTGTAAGTTATTTATTAGAAAGGGATTGTGGAAGAACAAGCGCTATTTAGGATTTCTAGAATTTTAATAATATTCTTTTAATTATTTTTTGAATTGTAAGTTATTTATTAGAAAGGGAATGTGGAAGAACAAGAGCTATTTAGGTTTTCTAGAATTTTAATAATATTATTTTAATTATTTATTAGAAAGGGAATGTGGAAGAACAAGAGCTATTTAGGTTTTCTAGAATGTACATGAATCAAGGTTTCCCTACTTTTAGTCTTAAATTAAAGAATATGAAGAGTTGTAGCTAAATCAATATATACCACTACCAAATACAATTTTGTTATCTTGAATTCTTCCACTAGCATTTTTACGTTCTCTTATGGTAAAGTTCCTTCTTTTTCCATCTTCTATTGTTTGTTTGTAAGATTTTTATCATTTATAGATTTTTACAAATTAGAAAGGATCGTTTCAATTATATTCTTTATTTATGATTATTTCTCTTTCTGGAATTTCTTGTTACTATTTTGTGTAGAAATGTAAAATCACTACACATATTGCCTTGCAACGTATCAAACTATCATGTGTTATTTGGCTTGGAGTAATTTTGGTATTCTCAACTAATTACTAATAAGTATACTTATTAGGTTCGCAACTATAATGTTTTGAAAATACAAATGGACACAAGAGAGGAATTTATTTTTTTAATATTATTTAATTTTACTTTTGCTTAAACTAATCAATAGTTGAGGTGTCTATATTCATGAATTCAAATGAAGAGAAAAGAGAGAAAAACAGAAAAATTTAGGATGAAGTTCTAGGTACAAACAACTACATAATCTCTTTCAATGCTATGAAATTATTCGGTGAATTAAAATAAACATTTTTTACTTAATGCATACTAATTGAACTTTTTTTTAAAAGATTTGTCTAATACTCCGAACTATTTTATTTTATTCATCTAAATGATTATTTTGCTTTTAAAATTAATAATGATATTCTTTGCATTTAATTTTTGAAGCTGGTATGAATTTTTTTTAATAAACCAACTAAACTAATTTATGATCTGAGAGTAACAATAAAGCAAATAGCAAGTTTGGCATCTTCACTTTATTTGGAAACACCTAAAAGAATTTGGAGCAAGATGAATTCATAAAGTTAGAAATATGAAGTATGACTTCTACATTGTCTTACAATGACTAAGTTTGATTACCTTATATTTACATGAACCAAATTCATTTGATTCGACATTTTCGTGGTTTTTTTAAATAAATTATATATGCAAGGTTTGGTTCATTGCTTTAAAGTTATGCATAGGATCGATCTAATATTATAATGTTATAATTTCACCCTTATTTTTTAAGGAAGCAAATAGTAAGATGAATTGATTGAGGTTAAGTTGGTATTATATTTTAAAATATAATATTTATTTAACTTTATAAGAGTTTTAAATTATTGACATATGGAACACACGCGCAACACGCGTGCGTTGCGCGTGTCCAGAGACTAGTTATAAATAATAACTTGTCTACGTGGGCACATAAATACATTTAAAATACACTATTAAATAGTGCAGATGGGTAATAGGTCCTCCCCAAAGTTTGGGATTGTTACAACAATTTCGGTCAAAACTCAGATATATTTCGAACCCTTTTCCTTCTTTTTTTTAACTTCCTCATATTTTCTTTTTGGTAAAATACATAGATAGATACTCAGATTTTGCCTCAAGTATCCGCTTGATACTAAAATTATCTATCCAGTGATCATCTAGATACATTAACTTAATTATAATGTCTCTTAAACACAAGTATCTGATGTAGAAAATTATGTATCTGAAAGTCAATTTTGAGTACATGAAATCTTATTTTTACCTGTATTTTTTTTTATCTAGAAAGGACCTTAATTTCACTATTATTTATTACGTATTGTTTCATAATGTATCGTATTGTAAACCTTAACTTTTGCTTATGACCATCTAAACATCTTATCCTGATTTAAATTGGTTCTATAAACACACTCTAATACATGAATTGCACTCGTCAATAATAAGGCAAAGTAACAAAATAACAAAATTATTTTTATGAATGGAAATTGTCATATGAATACTTTTTTAACAAGGGGTATTCAAGTTCATTGTCACATGAACATCCATTTGTTCAACTAAGTCGGGCTGAAGAGATTAAAAAAAATGGATGAGGTAATTTTTTAAAGTTTACATCATATTTTTAGAAGTTAAAATAAGTACTTTAAGATTATTATTTTTCTAATTCAATGAGTTTGTTAACGAAAAAGTAATCATGTTTTAGATAGACGACAAGTATAAATGCATCACTTTTTTAATGATGATATATCACCTGCAAAGTTAGAAATGTACATCTGCCCTTTGTTGAAAGAAATTTTGAGTAATGTGAGTAGGCAGATGTTGGAAGGGATGTGACCAGAAGATAGATTGTAAGGAGTGGCAAACGAACGAGTCGATCCAAAACGAGTTAAACAAAAATGGATAAAGTAATCGACTTGACTTATATTTTAAATGGATAAAAACGAGTTACAGATAATATGGGAAAACCATGAAAGCTTGGCCCAAAACGGACAATACCACACCATGTTAAGACTATCTTTGAGGTGATTTAACCCAACAATTAATCGGCCATTCATAGGGACTATGTGTACGTGTGTGTGTGAAATTATAATAAGGGGAATTCCCAAATCACACAAAAGCAGCACCACGTTGGTAGCTGAAAATATTGAGAAGCTTCATATAAGGAGTAGGATCTCTCAAGCTTGACCGAAAACGGACAATATCACACCACACCATGTTAAGAGTATCTTTGAGTTGATTTAGCTCAACAATCCACCATTCGTAGGGATCATGTGTATGTGTGTGAAATTCGAAAAAAGTACAAGTTATTCAGTTCATC
This sequence comes from Solanum tacnaense, assembly GCA_029582525.1. Taxonomy (NCBI): domain Eukaryota; kingdom Viridiplantae; phylum Streptophyta; class Magnoliopsida; order Solanales; family Solanaceae; genus Solanum; species Solanum tacnaense. The sequence continues at coordinate 2,291 of JAJOOD010071031.1, read as the reverse complement.
AAACCCATCAGATAAAAGAAAAGACATGAACTTTTAACAAAATCTGAAATACCCATTTGAAGAATCATCCAAATTGGAGTGTTTGCGAGAGGAGATAACAACAGAAGCACCTTCAAATCCAAATCCAATACCTTGTGTAGTAGCTGTAACAATCACCACTTTCCCTTCAAATCTTTTCTCAATTTTTATATGATTTTTGTGATTAGAGAGAGAAATATGAGATTTACTTCTTCTTCTTGGATAGACGATGACGACGTTGCGAATTTAATAATCAAATCATTAAAATCATCGATGTCGGCAATCACCACTTCCCCTTCAAGTTTGGGGGTCAATCACTAATTATCGATGGCTCACTGGACTAACGTAACATGCATGAAAAATGCCTAAAATCCTGTTTTTGTGATAGAGAGTCCAAGTGATGTTCCTCTGATATTTAAAAAGCACATTTCCTGTTCTGCATCTAAAGTCCAAAGAATACAGTAATTAGTACAAGGAAATGAAAAGTGCTCAGTTTATCAAAAGAAGCTTATTGAATACAAATAATGAACAGAAAGCAAAATAGTGCATTCAAAACATAATTACAAATACATAAACTAAAATAGTACTATACGAAGACTTTACTAAAGAAACAAAAAGCATGCTGTTAACTTCTATGTTTCCAGAAATGTGCTGTTTATTTTGTTAAGCCTCTTCACTACTTCTTTCATGCTTATTCTTGATTTTGGCATTTCCTTTATGCAGTCTAAAGCCAATTCTATCATGGACGCTATGCACATTTCACTTTTACTAGTGATTTGTTCTTCCTCACGAAAAAGATTGGCATCCACGATGTCCATCATACTCCCTGAAAATGATTGTGTGATCCATTTCCTCAAGTCAAGATTTTCATTGCATATCTCTTCATCTGTTGGCCTTCGTTTCGTCAAGACCTCCATCACCATGATGCCATAGCTATAAACATCACCACTAGAAGACACTATTCCCTCCGAGCCATATTCTTAAAAAAAGAATGAAAATGAAAAAGAATTACTCATTTAAATATAACATAATTATGTACTAACAGACACTTGCTTTTATGATTTTGGAAGGGCTAAATTCTGATTTTTGTGAAAATATATAGAAAGAGACTAGTATACCTGGTGCAATGTATCCAAGAGTGCCCAATGTCTCCGTATAAGCCATGGACTTGCTTATGGCTAAAATTTTAGAGATTCCAAAATCACCAACATGAGCCACCATATCTTCATCCAAAAGAACGTTGGCTGGCTTTAGGTCGCAATGAACTATTGGAGTGACATGACCATGATGTAGATATTCAACTGCCATAGCTGCATCAAGCATTACAGTGACCCTTTGATGAAGGTTCAAGTGGCGATCTTCTTTGTACAGCCAATTTTCTAGACTTCCATTGGGCATAAATTGCAGAACAAAGGCTCTTATATAGTCACTAGAACATGTAGTAATCACTGGAACAAGATTTCTGTGTCTAACATTTCTCATCACTTCACATTCGGTATCAAACCTCTTGCATACTTTCTCATTTTTCAAATCCAGAACCTTAATGGCCACTGCAGTTCCACCAAACAATGTGCCTTTGTACACAGAGCCAGAGCTTCCCTCACCAATTAAATTGGATTCATCAAAATTATTTGTTGCTCGTTGAATCTCGTGATAAGAAACTAATTGATGAGTCCCCATCTCCGGTATCTTCTCCACATCTTTGGACTTCCCTTTCTTCTGTCGTTTCATTATCCAAATTGAAACGAACAAGAATATCAGAAAGGATGCAATAACCACTGGAGTAACAATTTTTAGCACAACCTCCTTAACATTTGATTGTTTTCCAGGATTAGTGATAACACAAGGAGGAATCCCCAACATGTTCATTCCACATAGACCTTTGTTCCCAAGAAATGATTGCAGAGTGGAATTTGCAAAAACACCACCACTCGGTATTTCACCTTCTAAATCATTAAATGAAACATTAATGCTTTTAAGGTATGAGAGATTTTCCAAAGACTTAGGAATAGTACCTGACAATGCATTTAAAGACAAATTCAAGAATTCCAAGTTTATCAAGTTGGCAAAGGATAATGGAATTCGGCCAAAAAATGAATTTTTCGATAGGTCGAGATACTGCAGATTTTGGAGTTCCCCGAATCTGGTTGATATCATGCCTGAAAAGTGGTTACCGGAAAGATATAGTTCTACAATGGCTTTCAGTCCTCCAATATCTGATGGAAGTTCTCCCTCTATTGAATTCTGTGACACGTTTAGATAGAGAAGACCAC
>JAJOOD010071030.1:0-14106 GCA_029582525.1 Solanum tacnaense | reverse complement strand
ACATCCTACAGTCCGCTAAAGAATTGAAGAATAACAACTCATGCTCTCTTGGTTCATTGGTAAGTTGATTAGTATGTAGAAGCAGTATTTGCAGCTCACGAAGGTTCCCCAAATTGTTAGGAATAGTTCCTGTGAGAGAGTTATTATCTAGCGATATTATCTGAAGCTTGGAAGCATTTGTTATGAACAATGGAATTTCCCCTTCAAGCTTATTACCTCCCAACTGAAGTACTTGAAGGTTCGGAAGATGAAGACCTGTAGTGGTTGGAATTCTACCCGACAGGTTATTGAAACTGAAATTGATTAATTCCAAAGAAGATATGTTGAAAATAGCCTCTGGAATTTGACCAATAAGATTATAATTCATCCCAAAGCTTAATTCCCTCAAATTCGATAACCTTCCTAATTCCGGAGGAATTTGCCCCACTATGCGATTATTTCCACAATAAAGATATTGCAGAGTGGAAATATTTCCCAATGAAGTGGGAATAGTCCCTTTTATTGGATTATCACCAATATAAAACTTCTCGAGTTTGGATAAACAACCAATATTTCTTGGTATGTCTCCAGTTATGTTGTTGACAGATATGGACAAAAAATTGAGCTCTGTGAGTTGGCATATGTTGGTAGGAATGCAACCAGAAATTTGGTTGTCATATATACTTAAAAAGTTGAGATTTGAGACACTATTTCCTTTATCAAGCAAGAGAGGACCGGAAAGGCTATTGGTTCCAAGAGATAGGGCAACAAGTGATGAAATATTAAACAATGTTGCGGGAATGAAACCTGTTAATTGATTATTGGACAAGTACAAAAATGCAAGCTGGCTCAGATTACCAATTTCCTTTGGAATGTTGCCGCCAATTTTATTCCCATACAAACTGAAGTTCAGCAACTTCGTGGCATTTCCAACAGAAGGAGGGATTATACCGGTGAGGCTATTATTCCTGAGATTTAAGACTCTGAGTTGGGGTACATACCATGGCCCTCTCCACATCTCACCACTGAATTCATTCAAAGCCAATGAAATTACTTGAACTCTCTGGTGTTGAAATAGACTTGTTGGTATACTTCCGTTGAGCTTATTGTTTTTAACGTTAATCACTCGCAAGCGAGGCATTTGGCCAAGTTCATAAGGGATGCCACCGCGGAAGCTGTTGTTCTGGAGATTGAGAACACTGAGGAAGGACAAATTGGCCAAAGACGGGGAAATTGTGCCTTGAAGTTGCAAATTAGGAAGAGTCAAGGCTACAACCCTTTGCCTTTTTGGACTGCAAGTGACACCAAACCAAGTGCAAAAAGAAGTATTTTTGGTCCAATTATTGGCCAAAAAATGAGTGGGAGTTGTAACAAGATTTTGGAAAGCTAGTAGAGCTTGTTGGTCAGTCTCATTAGAGGAAGAAAGTGATATAGAAAATTGAATTAGAAAGAGAAGAATCAATAATAAGAAAATGTTCTTCTTCATGTTGTTACTATATATGCACTTGGAAACAGATTGCTTCAAAGCTTGGTTTGTTTTTCAAATGTATTACATTATTCCATTATTATATATAGGGATGGCAATGATATGCGGGGCGGGGTGAGTATAAGGCTATGTGGGTGGGATGGGTTTAAGGTTGTGCGGAGCGGGTGAGATGCGGGGCGGGTTGAATGGGGTTTTTTAAAATTAATGTGGGGCAGGACGGGTTGCGGGTATATGTGATTTCATGTGGGTTCAAACTTAATTTTAACTTCTTACGTGTTATAAGAGTGATAGAGCATTATGTATCAAATTGTAGATTAATTAATGACATGGGAGGATTAACTATCATAATTTATTAATTTATGTTGATTGATGCTAAATTCTCTAAACTTTGATCGGACAAGAAAAAAAGGGGAAAAATGCAAGGTACAAGTCGTTCTAAGTTTGTTGGTCAAATAATTAACGAGGAAATAAATATATTTTTTACTAGTTTGTTGGTCAGAAAATTAAGAAAAAAGTTAAAAATAATCAAGATAAAAGATAAATATTGATGTTTATTGATAAAATATGTCACCTCATTTTTATTATCCAAATTTAGTATTATACTATGTAGATCTTAGTGTAGACATGTAAACATTTATTGAGCTTGGTCCATATAAATTTGCATTAAATTTTAAATTATTTTGATTGGATAATTAGTTTTGACTTTACGAATTAAATTAGTGACTAATCTAATGCCAACTTGAAGGATTAATTAATTAAGGGCATGTGAGCTGGAGAAGACTTTTAAGAACTCGTATTTATCTCTATTTGGTTGTTCACGTTCAAAATCACCTTATCACGTTATAACAAATAAAAGATGTGTGGTAATTATTCAACGATAATAATATAATTGCTCTTATATTATATTTTAGTAATAATAATATAACGCGGTTATTTATATTTTAGTATTAAAAGATTGTAAATTAGATGAGATAAGTATTGAAAACACTCTTAAACTCAGCGTGAATTATTAGTTTCATTCTCGAACTATTGACAGTCTTAAAATTACTCATTTTACATGACTAATTGAACTTAAATATATCCATAATCTTGGATAGTTTGGATGAGAGCCCCCCAATTGGTTCCCCATGTAATTCACGTCTTCATTATATAATGCCTCAAACTTGACATCTTTCGGGCACTGCCCACTGCTTGTTCCAATCGCATTTACCATTTTGAAACAATCTATCATGACATGTTTGGATAAAAAATCGAGTTGATTAAAATTTATTAATGTCAACTTCATTAAAACTTATTAATGTCAACTATACATAAGTATTACCAACTATATTATTTTAGTACTATCAAATTGTAGATCAATTAATAACATGGGAGGATTGGATCTCACTTTCACAACGATATAATAATGTAAAAATTATGCAAAATCACATAGTGTAATACACAAATTACCTCCTTTCCCTACTCTTTCACAAATTATAAAAATCCCTTCTTTTTATTCCCTTTCGGATACATCATTAAGCCGTCTGATACATAATACTTGATACATGTATTATCTGTTTGTTGCGTAAAGTAAGGAATAAGAAACTGAAAATTTAATTAAATCCCCCCAAATACGCCAACGTTAGTAAATCCCCCAAATTACGCTTAATTTATTGGTTTCAAACAATCACTATCAATCAGTATCAAATGCTAACAGAATTATTAAATTGAAATTTTAAATTGTTTCTCCATGTTCCTCCAAAAAAAACTGCAGAAACATGCTTCAAAATTTTGTTTCAAGGAGATTTTGTGAAGATTCGTAATGAATATTTCGATCTTGCAGCTGAACTGAATATTGATGAATCGAAAAAAAATGTTGAGATTCGATACATTGGAGAAGGTAATTAATCTCTGATGATAATTACGAATGATATGAGAGTGAAGTTGTACGTAGAAATAAAGAAGTAGGAGGTTGGATTCAGTATGTATCCACTATGCGTTGATACGTCTGATAAAAGTGATGAAGAGATACAAAGCTTTGATGCAAGCATTGGTGCAATTGTGTGTGTTGAAGGTGTAAAAGGGACGCAAATGCTCTAAGCATTGTTGAATCGAAAATTGGTGATTCCTATTACATACCAGAGATGGAGATAGCAAATTATATATTAGATACAAATATCTTAGAGATGAAGACGAAACAATTGTACAAGAATAAAATAACTCTTGTGGCTGTAATGGCAAAATATAAAATAAAGCATAGCTTCAATTTGAACAAATAATCTCATGATACACAGATCTGATATATTTCTTTCATTTTTATAATTTGTTGGTACAAAAATATTGTTCATGATACATTGTTGTTTACACACTTTATAGGCAATCTTGTTGCATTATGTAGGATTAGTGTTGAATTGTAATTGCTGGTTTTATATATTTGTGTATCAGTGCGGAATAATTACAAAGTATCATGTATCATTGGAGAGGTATGGGTAATTGTGATACATCGGTGTGTTTTTGTATCATTTTGTTGATTTGAAAGTGAAAGTTGTAAAATCCTGTGGACACTGCCTACTGCTTTGATTACTGTAAACCTAATGCATTAGCAAGCACATATGCAGTTTCAATGAAATCAATGTCAGATAAAAGTGATTGGACAGTTTCGGAAAGTGTTTTGGAAGAAGATTTCTTGCCACCAAGATACAAAAGACTGTTTGGTAGACCAAGGAAAGAAAGAAGAAAAATCCAAATGAAAAGCTAACCGCAAACACGAATTGTTGTGGACGTTGTGGACAAGAAGGTCACAATAGAAGAACATGTACTTTCTTCCCAAAAGATTCGTGATGATTATTTTTTTCGGAGTACTTTGATATGTCATGTATAATAATTCTCAAAGTGTAGCATTTCTTTCCACGGTTACAAATATATACATTACAAGGTTCTTTTATCTTACTAGTTTCTGATGCAATAAATTGAAATAGCATGTTTATCAATTCTATCTATATTTTTTTATTGTTAAACTCTGATAAAGTTAATTTTGTGTATATATATTATGTATCTATACTTAAATTTGTGAAACTTTTGCATCGAATAGTCAATTAGTATCAAGTGCTGAGATTTGTACCCAAAGGTATAAGAGACAACATGTAAAATTTACTAAATATATTGAAAGTATATCGAATTGTATCAAGTATGTTTTGTGATACTTAATATATTAATTTTGTATATATATATTGTGTATCTGATACTTAAATTTGTGAAATTTTTGCATCAGATAGTCAATTAGTATCAAGTGCTGAGATTTGTATCCAAAGGTATAAGAGACAACATGTAAAATTTACTAAATATATTGAAATTATATGGGATTGTATCAAGTTTAACAATATAGTATCATGTGTTGTGATACTTAATAAAATTGTGATTTTCTTATCATGATACAAAATTATTGTGTGTAATATATATAAATTTCTTTTTGATAATTCATATCATTAAAGAATATAGTATCAAGTGTTGTGATTTGTACCAATGTTGTAAGAGTCAGCATGTAAAAAGATATTTAATTTTTTCAAAATTAACTAGCGTGTATCAAGTATAAAATATATAGTATGAAGATTTGTGATACAAACAAGTTTGTTATTTTGTATGCAATTATGTATCATGTATATAATAATTGTTTTGTAAATTTGTAGTGATGTGTACCATACTTATCGGATACAAAATTTTCTGAAGTACTACCTATATTGAACACAAAATTAAAAGAGAAAATAAACAATTTTAAACATAAGAATTCTTCAAATTTAGAAGTATTATGTTAAAAGGGTAATAATTACTCTAAAACACTAATTAATGTATCTTAAAAAACAAATAAATATCAACACCTGTCTGTGAACAGGAACATGGAAAACAAGTCTACAATAACAAGTTCATTTTCTCCAGCTGGAGTTAAGTCACACTTCAGCCTTATAGGGTCATCATTATCGCTAACATATCCCGCCTTAGCCTTGTTGAGACCATACTTCCATAACAATGTTGCGTATCTTTTGCGAAGATATTCACCTCGAAAACCATTATATGGATGTTGATTTCGTCGCTCAAGAATTCAGCAAATACAACTACGAACATTCCGCACTCACTACAAAAAATAAGAAGATTAATTATAAAAATGAATTAGATACAAAAATTAAAGAAAGAGTGATACAATACTGCCAGGCTATCACATTTGGGATCTGACCTTGGTAGTTGCATTTGAAAATATTCAGCTATGGATCAAATATAGTATCCTTGAATAATTGAATACCTTCATCCCCTATTGACAACACTAAGTATTGAATGAAATTTATATTGTGAGTAGGGCAAAACTTAAGGGAGTGTTTTGGAATCTGTTTAATTACATAATTCATATTCTGCAATTCAAAAAAATGATGTTGATCACTAAAAAAAGATCTAGATGATGCATACAAATCTGAATGAAAATGATTTTGAACTAAAATATGAATAAAAATATAAATTTGTATCTGATACATAATTCTAACTACACATTATCTTTCACTCAAATTGATACTTAATAGTAACAAAAACTATGAAGATGATACATTATGTTGTTCTGCAACTTACATGTAATCCTCTAATTTGAGCTTTAATCTTTCATAAACTTATCATAACAAAAAAATGACCAAAATTGGAATTTTATTTATAAAAATGATTAAGTGATACTCAATACCAACATTTGATACATTAATCATAAATATCAACCATTTTGTCTCATTATTTTAATTTAACTTTTTGATACATTAGTCGTTATAAATCAACAATATGTACCAAATATTAGGATTTTTGTGTTAGAAAATTAGATTTCAACCAATATACATAATAATTTTTTTTAACAATAATGTATCTACTATAAAGCAAATAAGAACATGTGAATACATAATATTAAAAATAAAGACAAAAAGTATTAAAATACATACAGTGGGTAGTGCAGGTCGGGATATGGTTGGGGCAACCTTTCTATCCCTTTTCTTTGGTGTTTTTGCCACTTTTGCTTCCGATGATGCATGTACCTCCTTTTTAGTTTTCTCCTTCTTTGAACTTTGCTTAGTCATTGTTAGAGGATCATGCAACCTCTTAGACCTGTTTTCTGTCCAGTTGGAATCTTCATAATCAAAGATTCGATTAGTGTTGGGTGTGACTATTTGGGTAATCCCAATACTAAAAGAAGGAGGATTCAAAGTATCAGAAAATCGAAGAAAAAAACTAAGAAGAAATTTGAAGAGGAAGAGACTACCTATTACAAACTCTGAAATTGGTTGAATGGAGAGAAAATCGTCTGAAATTCAAAATTGAAAGAATGTGATAATTGAAATGAATCTGGGGAGAAAATGGGGGAGTAAATTTAGGAGTGGAAAACATTGGTTGGGTGTTCTTGAACAATAATAAATCTGTGGAGAAATTAGAGGAGTAAATTTAGGGGTGGGAAGCGTAGTTTGGGACTTCTTCAAGAATAATGTATCCGGAGGTTTTGTTTTGTGGGAGAAATAGGGATTTTTGTATTTTTTTGAAATAGTTGAGAAATATAAAAAATATGTTAACTAAGTGTGTGCATTCTAGTAATTTGTCCTAATTGTTTTTTATTAGATGGACAGAGAAGTAACGAAAATTGAATTGTTCAATTTGGAAGGGCATGACTTCAAAATATTCAACACCAATTGAACATTAGATATGATTAGCGACGAATTTTATAAGTTAAAGCGATAAATTTGTTCGTCACTAATTCCTGATTTTTTTTGTCTCTCTTGTTATTCCAAATAGAGGTGGATCTAGTATTTGATATATGGCTTCGCAAAAATTCAATATTTTTTGCCTGCATTAATATTTAGTTGTGTATGCAATTATTTTTATAAATTAACTTAAAATCGTGATAGAAATTCATAAATCTTAAATCTTGAATTCGACTCCAATTTCAAACATGTCTGAATTGTGACATTTTAGTCATAGTGCAGAAAAAAGTAGATTAGAGGCTACCACTAACTTTATTTATACACAAAAATAGCTGTAATTCTATAACTTTGTGTTTAAATAAAGGATGATACTTAATTAATTAATTAGCTAGCTAGTGTGCAAAGGGGATAACTATTTGGATCTAAGTTATATATATTAATACTATAGTACCCAAATGAAATTTAGCCCAAATGGGTAGTCTATTAAGTGTTTTAATCAAAGAAATAAACGTGATGGTTAACATTTTTAATTGATAGAAATATTTCTTTAATTTTTTATTTATTTGTATGGGCCTCTTGCTATCAAAGGAGATCTCAAGAGGGCCCAAGAAGCCCACTTGTGTAAGTAACTCTTGGGCCTTTTGCTAAGAAACCAATTATGTATGAAACTTGGAAAAAATTATTTGTAAATTGATACTTTTAGTATTAAACTCGAACCATGGAAATAGTCTCTTACATAAATATAAGGTAAGATTGTCAACAATATGTTTTACTATGGTCCACCTTTTCTTAGACTCCGTGCATAGTGATAGTTTTGTGTATCGAACAACATTTTTATTAAGCTAAGCAAAAATATTATATGTATCTATTAGGCTATTTCCTGCTTTTAAACCTTTTGCATAGGCTAACACACGAATTAACGTTCAATAATCCAAAAGGTTTCGCTTCTCTACGTCTTCACTCGTGATTGCTTAAAATCTCCTTTCATTAATAGGTGTTCTCAAAGCATCGACTAGACACCCTATTATAGCCTTTTTAATGCATATATCCGTAATAAATTTAATGCGCTTGATAAAATTTCGATTTATTCCAAAATATTATAATAACTTGTTTTGCATAGTATACAACGCATTGTGTTAGGCTAATCCATTTTAGTGAAATGGAAAAAGAAAAGTTAAGTCTTGATACCCTTTACTTGAGAAAAATGACTTGTGGGAAAAATAGATATAACTTAAATTTAATATACGGTTATACATATATTATATATTCGTCGATTATTTTTAATATAAGAAGTTCACGAAAAAAGGTACCATAAGAAATTGAGAGTTCTTGTAGTTTAGTATACCGTATCTATTTCTTCTTTTACATCACTAGTACTAGTATTATTTTCATAGTATTTTGTCATTCGATTTTTATTATTACATATTATTTTTTGTGTTTCAATTATCACATAATTAGCTTGTTCATATTGTTCCTTTTTTGTTGTTGTTAATTACCATATAATGTTTTTTTAAATTATTTTAACACGTGTTATTTGAATCAAAGATCTTTTGAAAATAATTCTTCTATTTCTATAGAATAAAAATAAGATCTACGTCCATCCCACCCTTGAAATTTCAAGTACAAACTCCTGACAAAACTTACAAATTATGAAGTTGTCATTTATAGTCATTGACTATTTAGGAATAGTCTAAAATTTAGTGTGGTCCATTTTGTAATAAATAAATAAATATGCTAACTTGATTTAGTACTGCAAAAGTAGCATTGCTAATTGATTAATGTGGTCCATTTTGGTTGAAAAAAAAAGAAGAAGCTTTGATTAAAAACCAAAACATATAAGTCAAAGGAAATGATACAAAATAATCAAAATAATTTGAATAAAAAACAATTCAATAAAGCTCTAATGTGTGGATTGAATGATCAACTAAATGGTTATTCATCCCAATCGCGCTTACATTAAAAATTATATATATATATATATATATGTCGGTAAAAAAATAAATAGTGAATTCACCGTCTTGTCATAATAAAAAATATGAACTAATAGCATTTTTTGGCCCCTCATGTATTGATATATTTTGATTTCAGTTATGATATCTAATTAAGTACATTAAATCTTTAATCAATTGTATTGTGCATTTTTTATTCTTTTACTTGTGAATTCATAGATTTTTCATAATTATTAATTATTCACATGTTTTGTTATGTTTGTACTATTACTCCATATTTGATGATAATAATAGTGTTATAAATACTCAGATATAACATATTTTCTTACGTTAAGAGACCAAACACATATAGTTTAATTAATTAAAACTTAAATATGATAAAACATATATTACAAAGATCAAAATATAATTTACCAATAACTTTGAAATAAAAATATTATATTTTATGAAACTAATTATATATAACTAAAATAACATTTATAATAACTATCGAACCTACAAATGCACGGATGTAGGGAACTTAAAATAATTTTAGTCTTGATAGATTGGTACTTTTAATTAAAAGTGACTGTCTAGTTAAAAGGGTATCTCAAAGAAGTTTAACAATTATTCACTTTGTTTCATATTTGGTGTCAATCTGAAAAGACTCGTAAAAAATTTAATAAATATATAAAAAGAACATAAGTTATGCTTGACCAGATATAACTTATGAACCAGCCACGATTTGACTCGATGCCTTCATATTTAGTGTAGTTTTACACAGCGAGATCTGAAGAGTTGAGGATACGCTGATCTTATTTCTATCATCAAAGATAAAATAGTTAAATTTGAACTTTTTTCTTAAAATTATGTGATGATTTATTAACAGCAAAGGCTACACTACATATGAACCTAAAGGATAAAAGGACATCCCAATAAACGAATATTCCACATTCACCTAAGCTTTCAAGAATTACCGCACTCCAAGAAAATGTAATAAATGAATCCTTTTCTCGCACAAGCATCAACGATTTATTCCATAGCTGAAACCCGTAAACAAACAACTTGTCCTGCAGGAACAAACTATTTTGGCATAAATTGTCATTTATATAGTATGGTTTATGATTATGTAAAGTAGGTCAAAGAAAATAAAATAGGATGGTCCATATGTAACAAATGAATATGTTAATTATGATTTAGTACAAGTAGTTTGGTAGTTTATTAATTATGGTCCATTAGTGAAAAAAATGGAAAAAAAACTTTTGATGCAATAAACAGCAAGAAGAAAAAGGTACTTGAATCAAAGTCATAACTATATTTGAACCTTTAAATTAAGATGCTGCCAAAAAGGTAATTTTCCTATCTCAAATCATCTGTCGTGATTTTTAAAAATAATTATCTTAAATATCATTTTCATTTTATCTTTGGTACTAATTGTTTTTTGAAGATTACAATAACTTCAACTGAGTAAGTAGTTTATGAAAAGAGATCATATCTTAAGAAATAAATAAAGGTAAAATAGTAAAAAAAAAAAAACCTTCGAATTAATATATTTTTAGAGACGTGTAAAGAGAAATAGAACAAATAATTTAAAATGAATGGAGTATACCAAAGAAGTTTCACAATTGCTGTTTTTTTTTCTCTCTCAATTATTCAATCTTTTTAAAGATAATAATTGTATATTTGTGTCACACATTTATTTCATGGGGTAAATTATTGCAAGGGTACAATTGAATTATTTTGTTATAAAAATAAAACAAATTGTACGACTGATGTTGGGGATTTTTATTACTCTGTAAGTGGAATTAAAATGTATTCTGACTGTTCTTTTGTCATAAATTTTGTGTTATTGGCTGTTGAATTAGATGGTGATTAATGGTATAAAAAATATTATCATATATGAATAAAATGATACACGAAGTGATTAAATAAACATATGTTGGACACCCCTGACACAATAAATTGTTCTAGTATGGTGATTTTAGACATCTTGAATAAATCAACGTTCACGTGTTTGAATCTCACTAGCAACATTTTTTCTCTTTCTTAAAAAGAGTTTTTGTTATACAATTTCTGAACCCCAATAGAAAACTCATGTTCATTCTGAGACTCCTAAAAGAAAAATTGATTATAAATTTAGAGAGTTTATTTCTACAATTAACTTATGGATGAATATAAACATTTTGATAATATATAATTTATTGATTTAAGGAAACAAATCATCTGCAAAAAATATCATGATTTCCTCTTAGTTACAACTTGCAACTTACAAGAATCGTCACATGGCTATCCTCAATCAAATAATGAGGAGATATGCTAGCAGGCTAGTAGCTAATAATAATAATACAATTTTTTTTTTAATAACAATGTTATTTATCTAAATATTTTTGGATTGTTATAATAAAATATAAATTATTATAAAAATTCATTTTTCATAAATAATTTGATAATTTACTGTGATATTACTTTAGAGAATGATGGTAATAAAGAGATCTGGTTATATATTATATCTTGAAATATATCTAAATTTCTATTAGTATAATTTGGCTATAACACCTTTGCCATTATGCCATCAGTCAAATCTTTTTATTCGATATCGTTTGTTTAAATATTTTTTATTTTTATAATAGAATAGTATTATGGAAAACATAAAATATAACATTATGAAAATTTATATGTTAATTAACTAAATATTATTAAAGAGAATGACTCATTAAGAGATTTGACTATATATTATATCTTGACATGTTTCTAAATTTCTATTAGTAGAAATTATCTACAACACCTTTGCCATTATGTCATCAGTCAAATCTTTTTATTCGATATCGTTTATTTGAATACTTATTTTACTATTATAATAAACATAAAATATAACATTATGAAAATTTCTCCGTTAATTAACTAAAATTTATCTAAGAGAATGACTCGTTAAGGGATTAGACTATATATTATATCTTGACATGTTTCTAAATTTTAATTAGTATAATTTGTGTACAACACCTTTGCCATTATGCTATCAGTCAAACCTTTTTTCTTTCGATATCATTTATTTAAATATTTATTAAGATTTAGCTTGTATGAATCGTTATTGGTTTGATACCAATAATGGTAGCCATTTTAGTATCTTTAAGGATACATATGTATCCACGATCGAAAATTAATTGATAGTACTATATACCCTGTCTCGTATAGAGTATCTGAAAGCAAACAAATCATGTAAACATGTCTTATTTTACATCCCATTCGAATCTAATTCGAGTAGACAATACTAAATCAATAAAATAAAAGGGCCAACGTGATCCTCTTCCCCCGAGATCTCAGATGAGGGAACCCTGGGAGAGCCGCCAACTCCAACTATCGTCCATGTACGATCCATACTAGATCTGACCAACTGCCCATCCTATCTCCTCTACGTTCTTGACAACTCATCTTTGTTTATTATTATAAAAAAACCAAAACATATAGCATCATGCAAATTTGTTCGTTAATTAACTAAAGTATTATGGAGATAATGACTCATCATGAGATTTGACTATATATTATATCTTGATATGTTTCTAAATTTTCATTAGTAAAATTTATTTACAACACCCTTGCCATTATGCTATAAATCAATACTATATTGATTCCCATTTTGGTTATATATCCATGTTAATAGAATATGTCCTTGTTTGCCCAAGTCCATATTCCAACTAGTCCTTTTGTTTCAAAATATTTCTCACATTTTTTTAGAATTAAATAATATAAATTTTGATTAATATTTTAAGATATATATTTTTAATCATATTGTATGAGGAAAAAATATAACTTTTTGTATAATTTTTGAATACCTAAATTTTAATTTTAAATTAAAAATATTTAATTAATCTAATCTAATTTAACTTTGAAAATTGATAAAATTGACTCTCGAAAAAAAAAAAGTCAAAACTATTTTAAAATGAAGGGAGTATCATTTTCTACTTATTTTCTTATTATTATAATTTTCAATAAAACAATAATTTTTTTTAACTACCAATCAAAGAGAAATCGTCAAATTATAATGAAATTGAACTACATATATATCATGATAATAAATAGTAAAGCCATGACTTGTTGGAGAGATAAAATCAACAAAAAAATGTTACTAATAAATTTAATTAGTTTAAGAGGACCAAACAATAGAGGAAAAAAAAGGTTTTTTTTTTAAAAAATAAAAATAAATAAATTGTGTGCTGACTATGATCACGTGTTGAGAGGGTCCCACGTAAATTATAAGATTTGGGATTTCGTTAATTGAAAATTTTGTGATATTCTCCAAATTTGCAATACAGCACTGAATATTCCTATACATATAATCAAAGATAAAATTCAATAATTTTAATTCAGATTATATATATATATATATATATATATATATATGTTCCTAGTAACATAATAAACTTTTTTCTTTGAAATTAAGTATTCACAGACTCAGCGGTCAAAATTATAATTTCACTTTGTATATTATCATTTTAACTTATGATTGATAATAATTAAATAACTTAGTTCAGTGTAAATAATATTAGACATCAATATGTATTTTTATTTCTTACTATTCCTTCACATATATTCCCCAAATTATACTACTAAGAATTATGGTGAAATGACGAGATAGTGGAATGAATATAATTTGTTCATTTTCAATGATAGGTCATATGACCGAGTCATGGGGTGGGGAAGAAAAATCTTGTAGAGAACGATTTTCTTTTTTTAACAATTCTTACATGGTGTAAATATAAGCGAAATGAAAAATTTTAATTTATGAGTTTGAAAGTAGAATTATGACTTCCCGCTTGAATTACATTATCAATGAAAAATTGAAAATAAATATCAAATGTCAGATTAAAAAAAACCAACCAAAAAACATTAGCTTGATTGATGTATAACACACAGATGAATCTCAATGATATATGTAGGTACATATGTACTACATTGTTTGTGGTGATCATTTAAATTCACCCTACAATTATTAACCTTTTTCTTGTTTGATTCCTATATTATC
>JAJOOD010071028.1:0-38669 GCA_029582525.1 Solanum tacnaense | reverse complement strand
TTTCACTGCTTAGACTCTCCAAACTAGACTCTAGGATCACTATAGGACTTTATTGGCTTGTAACGTAGGCTCAGGGTCAGGTGTGGTACATTTGGGTACTGCTTAGTGACTTTCTGCCCTCCTTGTCATTACACTAGGCTTTCAACCTCTTTTTGCCCTATTTTTGTCATGGCGCTTAGGAGGCATCCTATTTAATCAAGATTCTTCCTCTAGTCGAATAGAGTGTTAGTCCGCTCCATTCTATTCCCCATTATTTCACTTTCTCGCTATTCGAAATATCATAAGAGAAGAAACCTGGCAAGGGCCTCATCCAGAGCCCTATCAAATCAGATCAAAAAGGGCATGAGCGGCGGGCCCTCGAATTCTAAACGGGCGAGGCGCTGCTGGTCTTTACTTGAAGCCTTACTTTTCCCCCTTTCTCTTTCTTGTCTAGCGCAGAAAAAAAAGATGGTTTCGCTGATTCTTACGCGGGATGGGAATAAAGGCTACTAAGATCGGAACTCACGACCTAAGTACTAAGTAACCTTAGAATGGGGATGCCAATCTTATACAGAAAATACCGCTATCTAAAGTAACCTTGCAGGGGGGCTGCGTATAGCATTCTAAGATCTCAAAAGGGCTGATCCAACTACAGAACAAATACAGACATAAACATAAAAAATATGGCACAGAGCGCCCGCTCTAAAAAGCTGCCCTCCGGCATTCGTCCTTCAAACTACCCACCAATCATCCAACACAACCAACTATTCATAAAAGAGAAATGAATTACAGAAATCAGTGAATGAAATAAGGCGGGAAAAAAAAGGACCTAGGAACGAGCAGGGAGAATTGGTTTCCCCACCTTAAAGTACCGAGCATTTTAGGGGTATAGCTCGCTGATATAAAAAACTGGAAGATTCAATCCAGGGACGCTTGGGACTTCACTACTCGTACAAGCTTGACGAAGTGAAGCTTTATTGAGGGAATCGTTTTGTCTCAATTAGATGTGGCAGAGCAGAGTGAGTGCCACTGGCTGTTTAATTTGTTTATATGTATCTGCTCTACCCCCCACCCACTCTACCCATAACGAATAGGCTAGCTCTATCTCTCAATTACCTATCCTGTGCTCGAGAAGGTCCCTCAGTTCCTCGGCAGCTTCTATCATCCATGGCGAAGATATCGTATAATAAGAAAGTGCTTACTTTTCAGAGTGATCTTTCTCGATTTCGGAATGGAAAGGCTTGGTTGAAGGCAAAATTCGGTGTAATTCACCATTTTTTAAGAAAAGAAAGGCAGGGTAGAAAGTCTTGCTTACTTATTTCTCCATCTAAGTAAGAGAAGGGGGGTTGAAGTTTATAGCTAGTCGAAAAAGTGAGTCCCTCGGACGAGGAAAGAAGGGGCTTTTGATCGAGATGGGTAGAAGAAGCACTGCAATAACTGTGGGAATTAGGAACTAACTTCGTTCTATTGCCTAGTGTCTGAGCACTTCGAGCTAATGACATAGTAGTTAGAAACTAGTGGCAATAAAGAGTGACAGTTCCGGCGGCAAGTACTGTTTGAGTACTTATAGTGAAGTGGTAGAAGCGGAACCGGTACCGGTGCAGTGAGGTAATCCCGTTGAGATTCCTGAACTTTGATGATTATCTCGTCGTATCTAAACCAGTGAGACATCAAAGTTTGACGCATACATTCTTTTCTAGCCGGAGATAGAGGAAAATAGAAAGATATGGACTTTCAATCAAGATTTTCCTTGCAAGCCGATTCCCCAGCTCCTGAATAGGTGCTGCAAATCTTAATGTATAGAATGACTATATTGAGGAGTAAGGAAAGGGCTCCCATGACAATGAGGTCATTTTTTCATGGGCTTGGACTTGCTTTGATGATGAGTAGGCTTTTTCTCCTTTCAAACAAAGAAAAATGGTTGAAGTTTTTCTATTTGGAATCGTGTTAGGCCTAATTCCTATTACTTTGGCTGGATTATTCCTGTCGGTAGGCACGCCTCTGATAAGGGCTCGATCCTGAGAATCAATCCCAATCGAATCTATGGAAGGGAGACCCTCTATCCTCTTAATCTTTAGAGTAGATATTATATATAGGATAATGAGTCCACTAGCAGTATCTTCCATCAGAACCCAAAATCGGCAATGAATATGCCCTTTAGACTTTGCTAGAAATGGCCGAACACTAAAAAATCGGTGGAAAACCAGCTTAAGCTGGTTGTACTTTGAAGTTCGTTCAATTCACACAGGCAGGGTGATTGAGGTGCGTGCTTCAACATCTAAGTTTCACACAAGGAACCTCCTGCTCTTAAGGATAAACTACGATATTTGACTTTGACTAAAGAAGGCCGATTCCCCTAAGCAATTAAAGGGCTACGGCTTTCGCGGGCAATCGCTTCTTCGGAAAGCAAGAAATTCAAAAATCCGGTTAGTAGGAAATCTTCTTTAGGGGAAAAGGTTGGTTTAGCTCAACAATTGATAGATTGCGTTATATTGTCCGCTTCGTTCTATTTGCCGCTAAAAGCACGGAGAGATGTTAACCTTTCGCTATTAGCAAGCACTCCCCTAGTTTTGACCTAATGAGCTTTCTTTACGTTGAGTTAATTAACTCGGCGGGTTCGCCTAGATGCCTAGTAAAGAATACTTCGAGTCAGACTAGAGACTGAAGTAGAAGAGTAGAAGATGGCCTGAGACTAAGAGAAGGCGGCCTCTCTCGGGCTCGGGAAAGACCCATTTCTCACAAAAGCCCATTCGATCCAAAAAGATGCTTTTGCCATATCTTGAAAAAGAACAAACGAAGATCTTGATTTGATCAAGTATAGTTGAGGGTTGGTGTTCAGTGTGGGCATTCTCCTCTATCAAAATAGTAAGAGAAAGAGAAGGACTTATCTCAGATCTTTACGTTTCACATTTGAATTTATCCTAATTTGAATTCCTCTCCAATGTTATCAAAACCCGTTGCCTTTTTACTAGAATTTTCTGCGATAGTTTTTTCCACTATTTTAGCGATTATGATTGAGATAAAGCTCTTTAGATGGTCTTCTAGGTCGGCTGACCCTGGTCTTCTTTGAGACAATTCACGTATCACTTGAGTAGTAGTACGAAACCTTAAGAAAAGGCGATCTACTAGTTGAAAAAAGCAGGATCCGTTGAAGAGTTTATGTTGTCTCGGTAGGGAATAGTCCAATCTTTTCTGGCATTACGACCTTTACCACAACGATGCTGTCCATAGATCAAATTATTTCATGGATTGGATTTCACTTGACTGTCTACGGCGGCCAGTGCTCCTAAGATCATAGAAGCAATGGAGTGACAGGTATGCAATCCCCAGTAAAGTAAGCCAAGTAACGACCTTTCCTCGTGAATTGCCTTCTTCGAGGCATGATCAGGGGGCATAGGGCTTTTTTCTTCTTTTATTTGTGTCTTATCTTCTAAAGAATAGGAAGAATCTTAATATGCTATCAACTTTTCTATTCTACCCTCTCATGGTTATAGAAGATTTTTTCTATTTGCTTCAAAAATGGCAATGAGAGAGGATGATAACAGAAAGTGCACACCGCTATCTCATGATAGAATACGGCCCCTTTGGCTTGCCAGATCGAACTGGCTGTAAATTCAGGAAGAGGCACCTTTCGGGACAAGGGTAAACTCGAAGCAAGAAAAGTGCAGATAGCAATCAACAAAGTTTAGTGCTTCTCTTACACTTCACCTTCCCCCTAAAGGGTAGATTTCATTCGAAATAGTGCTATTCAATTGGTCAATCCTTAGAACTCTGAATGGAGGTAGAAAGAACACTCCAGCACCTCCTCAGTCTTCTTGCATCTTTCCAGCCTTTCGAATCGACTAAGCGCCAAGCCTGCTTGTGAAGAGTACCGTAACGCAAGTAACTCAGTTCTCCATATGGGGGAAATGAAAGCAGAATTCGTTCGGATCCTCCCACATGTTCATTAATAGGGGCTCCCGAATCCGACTTATTTGAGGAACAAAGTAGGTCGACCAACGAGAGTGGAACAACTGGCTCTGGGTGGCATGGAACTACTGGTAATTAATCCATCTGCTGATGGTATAAGCGGCACATACCCGACCTTCACTGGAAGTGACATAAAAAAGAAAGCTGAATCAAAAAGAAAGATGTCGATGAAAACGTATTTTATCCCCTATCGCATGGAAAGGGAAACCTATAGTTTGTTTGATAGGCCCGGAAATGCTTCTTATTGGTTCCCTGCCCCTTATCGATGTGAATGGATTTTTAGACTAAACCCAAGACCACGCTTTTCCCTTTAGAGTCTGCTCTTAGGTGCCCTAGCCCGAAGAAGGAAAACTTGGGCTGGGCCACCAGCTTGAGGCTGTTCCTGATGCTGGACTTTAGCAATGGTAGCCACTGCTTCTTCAGTCTGAGAATCTGCCTCTTTGTCGCTTGCGGCCTGGGCGGCTCGGTTCGGCCGCTTTATTATTATATTAGCATAAGTAGTCAACATTTGCAACTAGGGTTTTTGCCATACATGCAAACATAATAAATAAAACCAAACAAAGATAGTTTGCATAGACGGCGGGATCAGCCAGTGTCCCCGTGTGTAAGGCCCTTTCCTGAAAGAGGTCGAATAGTTCCTATCCCATTCATACTACTGTTGGCTTATGTGCTATGTCTAGCGGCTGGTGAATCCTACCCAGTATTCATTATGGCGGTTGTGGGTACCTGCTGTTCAGAGATGCTATCAGAGTAGGAACGTTAGCCAAGTTCTCCTGCCTAGTTTAGATAAAGCACCCCTTATCGCCTAGGCGGATACGATTGAATTAGATTTGGACTACGAGAGAACTAGACAGCGGGGATGAAGGTTCGACCCCGTCCTTGGCCTCGAGGAGTGGTGAGCAGCACGAAACTTGTTTCAATCAAATGGCATAGTATTAGTCCGTGAAGGTTAAATAAGACTTGTGTTAAGCAAGAAGAGTAGTCAAGACAAATAAGCAAGAAGCGGTTTTCGTTCGATCGACGAAATCAATCGTACTTTCACTGCTGTGGACCGGCTTTCATAAAGCACCTTTGGGCAGCAGCTACTATTGGGATCCAATTTCGAGATCAATTCGATAATGAAACTCTTTAAGCAATGATCTTATCTATGTCATTTCTCTTGACGCGATACAAAAGACGACTTTCGAGAGTCACTTAGCCCCTAGACCTCTTTTCTCAAAAATGACGTTGTGCGGGCAAGTCGATCAAAGTTAGAGCGGGGAGGAAATGTTTATTTACAGTTGTTGTAGTACGACTTTTCATTTCCTGTTCGGTCTTTCAATAAGCACTTTTTTTTTTTAATTTTTCCTTGCAATTTATAATGCATTAAGGGGACAAAGACCAGAAAATGTTCGCTGAATGTGGGGCCTTAAAAAAAGAGCGAGGGGCTGATGGGCAACCTTAGTCTATATGTTGCTCGTGAGCCGCCAAGTACCAGTCTCGCAACAGTATTGGCGCAAAAGGATTGGTCATTCACTTGCTGATCGAGTTGGAAGCCAATATTCTAGATGCTACTTACTTACATATTCCGTTTTCCTCTGTACCGAGCTAAAATAAAGAATGATGAAACCTGTGGCCAGGCAGAAGGGGAAAGGGGTTCACCCACTTTCACGAGTTTCATAGGTTCAAGAGATCCCACTATAGAGGTGTCTAGCCGTTCGCCGAAGGAAGGCATTCTTTATCAAAGTCTCCGAAAGGCGCGCTTAACCTCATTTGATGATGGGGTTGGGGCCATTGATCGATCCAAAGCAAAATCTAGCTCTGACGGCTTTTTGGCGGTAGGGTTGGGGTGCTTGAGGCAGATTCAAAAAAAAGCGGTTGATTACTCGGATTGGTTCTCGCATCCCTCCAAAATGATGGGCGAGTTCGGTTTGAGTGTTCATCGATGGGTGGATCTATATGCTTCGGGGTGGTGAGACGAGGTATAGCGCAGTCTGTCTTTACATTGGACCCGATGTTGAGCCTCTCATAGCCTAGTACCGGCAAACTAGGCAAGCGACCCTGTCAGTCCACCGTTACCACAAACCTCTACTTTGAAGTGAAGCAACTTCGTTCATTCCCGAGTCGATAATTGCCAGAGGATGGAACCCAGTAAGTGGAAAAATAGTGTTGTGGGCAATTCAGTGTGTAGTGTCACCCCTGGGACACTAGCGAGTCCGTCCAGTGGCTTCGTGCCGGACTAGAGTAATCCAATATGTGGTTCCGCGCGTTCCACCACTTCTCCGTTCATTTCCAATACTGATCGTGAAACACCATGAGCAGCAGGATGTTGAGGTCCGAAATTCGAAGTGAAATTTTGGCAGCTGTTAGGGAAGGATCTCTATCATTGGTTCATCAGAAGCCATCAAGCACGAAAGCAGCAAGGAGTGTGCTAGTGAGTCCCAAGCGAAGGAAAGAAGGACATGAGACAAGTTTTCTCTAATGCCATACCAAACCAAGACCTTTCCTACAAGGAAAGAAAGAACCCGCGGCTCCCCTTTTTGAATACCTTCTTTACTTGTTCGCTATGGCTTGAGAGTTAATCGCACGAGAGAGTAAGTAAGAGATTGAAAAGAGGATCATTGGACCTCACTCTCGGGCCCAGAGGCAGAGCAAAGAAAGCCTTAGATCTTTGCTTGTTTCGTGGTATGGACCAAAGCAAAGGGAGGTGGTCCCGAGCCTTGCCTATATGGCTATATAGTGTCAGCGTTGTTTGCAAGTCACGTCAGTGCAGGCGCAGCGTAGCGTCATAGTAGCGTTAGCTATGTGAGACTCAGAGCAGCAGCTACTGAGGAACAACAGGAGATTCGATCTCATAGAGTTCAATTCCCCTTCTCCGGATTTACCCGGTGAGCACGGTTACCCCCCGTAATTGACCCCTAAGCTCGGGGGAATCGGAAACTATTGTATCTTTTCTAAAACGGCACTCTCCTTTGATTTCCACAATAATGTTTGCTTACGAAACCTTTTTTCATGTGGTTCTGGTCTCTTTTCGATTGCCAAATCTACCATAACATAAGGAGAGGAGGTAGAGCAATAGGCCGGCCGTACTTGTGATGGTTCCCAAGGATCCAATATGACCACTTAGGTCTACGTTGCCACGATATTGTTCTATGGAAGCGGGCGGTTTAGAAGTTCGGCCCGGTTTTTTTGGTGTCGTAGGGGAGGGATTGACCTTTCTAACGCATATTCAGTCGTACCGGCATGGCCCCACTGATTTTTTCGATTCATCCACACTTCCATTCCTTGTAGAGGAAGGCTAACTGCTTGCTGGCTGGGAGTCGGCGTATAGCCCACTCCATTCTATCTATGACGCATCGGATCAACTGAGAGAAATCCTGAGTAACGAGAGAGATTCTCCACACTTTTTGAATACATTTGACTTGGTGCTCACTTGTAGGAAGATTCCCCGCTCTGAAGTGAAGTCTTTTTTGGAGCTCCTTCCAAAGAGGTTGGGATTAGACTTTCAATTAGATGTGTCCCGGTCAAATCGTTAACGACAGATCCCTGCAGACGTACTACTTTCAATCAAACCTTCTCTCCTTTACCTTCTTGATTGATAGATAGTGAGGCCTAGGACTTGCTTCCTTAGATTTGTTGAATTTACTCTGTCTTCACGAATTGGATTTGAACAAATATCTCTGGGTGACTGCCTTTCTCGCTTGTTTGAAGCCATATAAGGCTTTCTTCAATCGGCGGGATTTTTCTTTCTTAGAATTGGAAGAAAAAGATTGAAATGACTGTTAAAAATTGAACCTATACCTTTCTTTTAGATTGAAACTCCAAATTATTCTTTTCTTATGAAATGTTGTGATACTAAAGTATGACCGGGGGAGATACATGCTAACTATGGGTAGGAAGCAGGAACCATTATGTAAAAAATTTCGGGGGGTTACAGATCTCTTATACTACCCGTGCAAAATTCCCCATCTCATTGGCGGCAGAAAACGAATCGGCATCTCGATGTGATACATACCTTTCGATTTTAGTTGGGAAAGAACGGCGAAGTCCATCCGAACCGTCCAATGAAGAATAAGAGGAGAGCAAAGCGCAAATGGCGCGCGAAGTGCATGCGGAACGGGCGGGGCCTCCCGTGTGAGGTCAGGTGATGGTCAACAACTCAGACAGGAAATGCTGAAAAGCGGATCGACATCATATGCTCTACAGAAATAGATTTCGCGGAAAACCAGCTATATCCGATCTTGCTTGGCCTTTCACCCCTAGCCACAAGTCATCCCCGTATTGTGCCACGTTTGATCGTTTCCAAGAAGTGGCACACATAGGAACATCAAATAGTTGATCAATGGTCACATCTGGTGATAATGCTACAGTATGATACCAAGAAAACCAAGTCAACCACTGTTTCATCCAATTAAGGATAACAGCCTTCAAAGTACAACCAGCTTAAGCTGGTTTTCCACCGATTTTTTAGTGTTCGGCCATTTCTAGCAAAGTCTAAAGGACATATTCGTTGCCGATTTTGGGTTATGATGGAAGATACTGCTGAGGTTATACACCAAGTACACACGTGATTCTGCAGGAATTACCTCCTATCTTCCCCTTGTTGAAGAAGGGTTGACGTAATGGATAAGGTTCAGGAGGTTACCAGAGCCGGAGTTCCAATTAGCAATAAGAGAAAAAGAAGCATTCCAAAGGTAAGACGACGACGAGATTCCTCTGAGAATCGGGTACAAGAACGTATTGTCGCCGCAGTTAATGGAAGAGTCCCCGAGGACGAATAAATTGAAAAGGACCTTTCTCACCTGCAGCGAGCAAACCAGGTGCAATTCAATCCTTATTCCTAACAATGATTCCCAAAAAAGCAAAGCCCTTTAGAAATAGGCTAAGAAAGTCATCGGTTCGAATCCGAGGAAGGGCTTTTTTTTCCGGTATGCCGCTCCTCCAGGATGAGAGGACTTCTTTGAGCCCTAAGCTTTGTTCCCTTCGCAAGTGACCTGAAAGCCCGGCAGGCGCTTTAAGAAGGTGCCAGTTGAATTTCCTTTTTCTCGAAAGGGTGCCCATTGGAATATCTTCTCACTCCCTTCGTGATTGCACGGCTCGGCTCGTTCTTCGAGCCCTGCTTCTCCCATCCCCCTCTCCCGCTGAATCTGGAGATTTATACTTTTTAGAAACTGTATTCTTACTTGAAAGAGTAAGTTTTCGCCTCTGTTGTTGAAAAGTCAGGACCCATTGGGGAATCTATTCTAGACCCGCCTGCCGGCCCTAAATCTATCTTACTCTTCCTTGGTCTCTTCCACGGATCGGTGGATATGAAATAGAATGAATTCAATGACAAAGTCTCTGGTATACTGTGATCAGGCTGAGAAACCCGGGCAACCATTCCCCTATGTGCCAATCGCTAGCGCATCCAGGGCCCCGGCGCCCAACTCAGCTAGAGAGGCTTCTCGCTTTACGCCCTCAGATCACAGCCTTGACTCCACGTAAACCAAATGGCTTTGAGAACCGTCCTTGGTCACTTTCTAGCTACTAGCCTTCTTACTAGTTCGACGAGCCTTTATTTTTCTTTTTGGGATCACAGATGTGGCATTGATTCCCCTATTTGTATTTGATCAAGTTTCATCGTCCTTCTTATAAAGAGCCTAGCAGGAACCGATTCAGATTCAATTGTTCGAGAAAGAGGTATATTGACATCTTCACTAGTTGCAAGGAAGCGTGCAAGTGGGTGAACGCATCACCAGCCAAGCTTGTCACTTGGAACATAGGGGTATTCAATCCCCGAGCTTGCGGGCCTTGAGAACCGACTTCGGATTTGCCCCTTAGATAGTGAGTAGCAAAGAAGGGTAGGGTTTCAAGTTTAGGGTTTTCACTTCCACGTCCCAGCTCGTCGAAGCTACCATGGAATTGATTGTCCACAGTCCCCTTGATCAATTTGAAATAATTCCATTGATTCCTATGAAAATAGGAAACTTATATTTCTCATTCACAAATCCATCTTTGTTTATGCTACTAACTCTCAGTTTGGTCCTACTTTTGACCTTGCTTCTGCTCACCGCTGGCGCACCTCTCCTAACTATTGCCCATTTATTCTGGAATAATCTTTTTAGGAGGGACAATTTTACATATTTCTTCAAATCCTTCTATTATTAAGTACGGCTGGTACCAGAACTCATCTGTTTATTTACGGCAAACCTTGACCATCGTTTCCAAGGGAAATTGATTGAATGCACGATCATGAGGTCACATCTCATGAGTCTATCATGCCAAAACTACTAATGCTAAGAATGGTTCGCCCTGACTAGCTAGTCTGGGAAGGTAGGTAAGTAAGAGGCGGATCTAGGGCTTCTTCGACTTCTTATTCATAGTTGAGATACTCCCAAACTCCACCAGCAAGCAGCACCGGAGTCTGACCGTACCTTCCGCTCAGGAACAAGAAATGGAGCTATTAAGTTAAGGTGCCGCTTTCCTTTTTCTAGCCCTTCGTATGTAGGAGGAGCTACTGCCTTCCTTCTAATCGGTTCGAAGAGAAAAGGAAACGAAACAATAAAGGTTCACTTTCATTGGTGCTTCCCCCTACACGTATATTGGGGCGAGAGCGGGCCCTAGCTTCCTAAACAGGATTTTCTATGAGGTAGAGGCTGGATCAATAAAAGAAAGATAAGGAAAGTGTACAAGATTCCAATCGGGCCACTCGGAGTGTTGAGTGTTGTTATGTTAGCTGGTGTAACTGATTAAACCGTCGGATGCCTACTTTACCTACTTGACGAAAGGGAACGAACAACGTTTCAATTCCGGGTTTATGGATAGGTTTCCCTTTCCGTGGGATAGGGGATAAAATACGTTTTCATCGACATCTTTCTTTTTGATTCAGCTGGCTTTTTTATGTCACTTCCAGTGAAGGTCGGGTATGTGCCGCTTATACCATCAGCAGATGGATTAATTACCAGTAGTTCCATGCCACCCAGAATCTTGCACACCATAGGAGGTGATACGAGAAAGGTGTTAAGACCCAAAGAACTGTTGACTATTGAAGATGCTAAAGTACTACCCCAAATCATTTCGATTAAGGTGTATATAACACTCAATGGCCAACGGTCTGTTGCTGATTTTAAATCAAAAGGGTTGATCCCACCGACAGGAGCAAAGGAAGGTCTCTTTCTCCTACGAGCATTTGTACGAAGAAAGGAGTCTCGTACAAAGGGTTGGAAAGAACATCTCAATGTCCAAGATAAAAAGAACGAGGGGAAGAATCGACGAGAGAAGTGTTCTCGAAGAGAAAATCGTGATGGAAAAAGCGTGAGGAGAATTCGAAACTCGAGATATGCAAAATAAAAAGACTCCCTGGGAGATGGTATTCTTTGTTTTAGGTCTTGATAGATTTTTCTATCGATTGAAGTTATTACGCTGGCTGATTAAATCTCTTCCTAACGACTTGAACGCACGTGACTCACTCGACCGAAAGAGAGAAAAGGGTTTTCTTATGATTTTCTTTTTCTAAAAACACAAGTACGATTTTTAATAAAAATCCTTTCTGGTTTGCTTTAGCTTTTCCAGCATTCGCCGCCCCTTCAATAGCCTTTTGCACGGATCCTGCACCTGCGCTTCCAGACCTCAACGAGATTCCAGTAGGCCTTTCTCCTGCGGAAATAGCCCAATTGCATCGGGAGACTGAAGAGAAGGCCGCCCAGTGTGGCAGGCTCTTGCAAGAAATCTGTGGGCAGGCAAAAGAACTTGTTGTCCGTCAGGCAGGAGCGCAGGGTGAGCTACTGTAGAAAAGACTTTATTTGAAGACGGTGATGGTGCTAAGACATTCCGTGCTTTTAACCCAACGTTGGTTTGACCGACGAACTACGTGGGAAAATAGACCTTCTGCTTCCGATTATGTTATTTCGTTAGCCTTAGTTAGTCGTTTAGTCAAAGCCGTAGGTATGCCCCTTTCGAATCGTTCTATCATTTACGCTGGCGGAGTATGACCTCTTGATTTGAAGTTTTCTAGATTCCTAGTCTACTATAACTGACTTAATAGAATATGGTATTAAATAATAATTTTTTTTTGTTTTCTAATTAACGTGGATGGGGAACCTGGAAAGGTGATTAATATATCTAGTACTAGTACAGAACAACATTATTAACTACACTGATAAACATATGCTACTCTAGGCTCGCTTCGCTTCTTCAAGCTCCACCCCTTCTTTCAAAAATCAACAAACAGCGCTAACGAGGTTACGTCACCTTTGGTGATCACACACCGACCCGGGCAATCACTAGCTACAATCGATGGAATTTTTATTGAAACTATTCATAAAAAAAAGCCGCCTGAAGCCCCACCCGCCTTTTCTATATAGCCGCATAACCATAACAAGTTTTCTCTAATGCCATACCAAACCAAGACCTACAAGGAAAGAAAGAACCCGCGGCTCCCCTTTTTGAATACCCCCCTGAGGAGCGGAAAACCACTTGACTGTAAGGAAAGGGGTTTAGAGGCGCCGCCTTCCAGACTTCTAAAAGCGGGTAGTTAAGGCGGGTTTCTCGAACAAATACTTTTTTTGTAGGTCCATGGAGGAGACTTATTCAGTAGGTCCTCCTTCCCTACAGAATGGAATTCCAGGGCGTCTTTGCAAGGGTTCCAAACCTTAACTACTTAATTACCAAAGGTTGCTTTCAGTTGGTTTCATAATGGGGCTGTTCACGATCAAATGATCTAACAATAGTGATGTGATTGAAGGCTCAGCGGGCTTCATCCTGGGAGTTTTGTTTTGATATAAACATTTTCTAAATGATTTCGGAACATTACTCATAGGAATAACCTATTTTTATATATTTTTTATAAAAAAAGCAAAGGGAGATCCTATAAGAGAGCTTACAGAAGAGGCACTACATTTCAAATATAACTAACAATTGGCTAAAATCCATATCGTTTATCCGAATTGTCTTAATTACAGCCAACTCCCCCTCCCCTGTCTCTTTCCCACATGCCATTCATGAAAGTCTTACCTATAGAGTAAGTAGCTAAAGCAAGAGAGCAATCAAGCGCAGTAGTTCCTCATATAAAATTATTGACTGACGAGATATAGTAATATGGAGAAGATAAAATTCTTTCAAGCACCAATAGAACCGGAAGCGCCCCTTCTTTCATAGAGAGTAGGACGAGTTATTCACATTTCATTTGATGGCGAATTGAAAGCTAAGTAGGCGTAGATAAATGCTATCCGACTTGAATGATCAAATTTTGCGTTTAGAGTTTCGTACCCAGGCACGGAATCCACTTGCCAACTGATGAATTTGAATAGATTCTCTTTATTATTATAAATATAGCTGTTTTATCTTCCACCCTATCTCCACACCTTTGGGCGACCCCCTCCCCTTCCTCTTTTTTTTTGTTTCAAGCATGGACCTTAACTTACCGAACTGGCTTAGTAAAGTAGAAATCATTAGCTGTCAACTGTTCATAGTCAGCAGTGGAAGAGGGCGTAGCTTTGATTGCTCAAGTTGCCGGTATCCCCCTCCTTGCGGTTAAGGTAACGACTTCGGGCATGGCCAGCTCCCATAGTGTGACGGGCGGTGTGTACAAGGCCCTCAAAGGTTGTTTACTCAGATATTTCTTATCAAAGCGAGGGATTCGTTTCAGGCAAAATAAAATCAGAAGCTATTTCTGCAGAAAGATAAGGAAATCCAATTAGAGATAAGCTGCCCATGAGCATCATGGCATAGGTAAAAGGGAACGAGGAGGCAAGCCCCCCCATCTTGTTCTCTTTTTCTCCTTGAGTCGGATGAATCAAGGGTTCCAAACCCCTCTCTTTCATATCCTCCTCCTGTTGGTGACTGGCCTCTTACTTTCTATTTAGAAAGTGGAACAGGTTAGGGAGGTGAAATTGAAGTAGGAGTCCTTCTACAAGGGAGTTTTGCTCCAAGGGCTATGGATCGGGGCGAGAGTCGAAGCGAGCGAGTTGGTCTGAGCTCTGCTTCCCTAAGTGTAGTGTCTGTTGGAAGTTTTTTCCAGAGCCTTATAAGGAGTTCCTTGCGCAGAAAGGGAACCCTTTTAGCTACGGCAATGGGTATAGACCTCTTCCCTCCGCTGCTTACCCAATGGACAACTTAGAATAGACCGAATCGAAGGCGGTAAGCATTCTGTAATCATTCCAAGTTTTCCAGGCTGCCCATTCTCTTTGTATGAAAAGTAGGGTTTATAGTTTAGGGTTAATGGTTAGGGTTTAGGGTTTAGGGTTTAGGTTTTAGAGTTTAGGATTTAGGGTTTAGGGTTTTTGTTTATGGTTTTGGGTTTTGGGTTTAGGGTTTAGTATTTAGGGTTTAGGATTTATGGTTTTGGGTTAGTGTTAAGGATTCAGGGTTTAGGGTTTTGAGTTTAGGATTTATAATTTAGGGTTTACATTTTAGGTTTAGGGTTTAGGTTTAATTATTTAGGGCTAGGGTTTAGGGTATAGGGTATAGGGTGTAGGGTTAGGGTTTAGGGTTTAGATTTTAGGAATTACGGTTTAGGATTTAGATGTAGGCATTATGGTTTAGGGTTGAGAATGTAGAGTTTAGGGTATAGGATTTAGTGTTTTGATTATAGAGTTTTTGTTTGAAGATTTATGGTTTATGGTTTAGGATTTTGGGCTTTTTGTTTAGGTTTTAGGGTTTAGAGTTTCGGGTTATAGGTTTAGGGTATAAGGTTAAGGGTTTAGGAGTTAGGGGTTAGTGTTTAGGGTTTAGGGTTATAGTTTATGGTTTAGGGGTAAGGGTTTAGGGTTAGGGTTTAGGGTTTATAGATTAGAATTTAGGGTTTAGGCTTTAGGATTTAGGCTTTAGGCTTTAGGTTTAGGGTTTAGGATTAATGGTTTAGGGCTAGGGTGTAGGGTTTAAGGTTTAGGGCTAGGGTGTAGGGTTTAGGGTTTAGGGTTTAGGGTTTATGCTTCGGTGTTTAGGGTTTAAGTTTAGGATTTAGGGTTTAGGGTTTAGGTTTGGGGTTTGGGGTTTAGGGTTCAGGGTTTAGGGTTCATGGTATAGGGTTTAGGGTTTAGGGTTTAGAGTTTAGGGTTTAGGGTTTTGGGTTTAGGGTTTACAATTTATAGTTGAGTATTTATGGTTTAGAAGTTAGGGATTAGGTTTAGGTTCTATGGTTTAGGGTTTAGGGTTTAGGAGTTAAGGTTTAGGGTTTAGGGTTTAGAGTTTTTGTTTTAGGGTTTAGGGTTAGGGTATAAGGATTATAGTGTAGGGTTAGGGGTTAGGGTTTAGGGTTTAGATTTTAGGATTTAGGGTTTAGCGTCTAGGGTTTTGGGTTTAGTGTTTTGGGTTTAGGGTTTAGGATAGAGGGTTTAGGGTTAAGGTTTTAAGGTTTAGGTTTTGTGGTTCAGGGTTACAGATTTGGGTTTAGTGTTTACGATTTATGATTTAGTGTTTATGGTTTAGGGTCTAGGGTTTACGATTTGTGGTTTAGGTATTAGGTTTAGGATTTAGGGTTTAAGGTTCAGGGTTTAGGGTTTAGGGTTTACGCTTTAGCGCTAGAGTTTAGGGATTAGAGTTTGGATTTAAGGTTTAGGGTCTTGGGATTACGGTTCGGAGTTGAGGTTTCGGTTTAGGATTTAGGGTTTAGGGTTTAGGTTTGGGATCTGGGGTTTCAGGTTTAGGGTTTAGGTTTGGATTCTGGGGTTTTGGGTTTAGGGTTTAGGGTTTAGGGTTTATTGTTTAGGGTTTGAAGTTTAGAGTTTAGTATTTTTGGTTAAGGGGTTAAGGGTTAGGGTTTACGGTTTAGGTTTTAGGTTTTAGTTTATTGGTGTTTGGGTTTATGGGTTAAGGGTTTAGAGGTTAGGGGTTAGGGTTTAGGATTTAGTGTTTAGGGTTTAGGTTTAGGATTATGTTTTATAGTTTAAGATTTCAGGTTTATGGTTTAGGGATTATTTTTTTAATGGTTTAGGTTTTAGGGTTTCGGATATAGGGTTCAGGGTAGGGTTTTAGGTTTATGGTTTAGGGTTAAGGATTTACAGTTAGGGTTTAGGTTTTAGGGTTTAGCATTTTTAGTTTAGGGTTTAGGTTGAGGGTTTAGGTTTAGGATTTAGGATTAATGGTTTAGGGCTACGGTTTAGAGTTTGGGCATTTGATTTTATGGTTTAGGGTTTAGGGTTTAGGGTTTAGGGTTTAGGTTTACGGTTTAGGGATTAGAGTTTTGGAATTAGGGTTTAAGGTTTAGGGTTTTGGATGTAGGGGTTAGGGTTATGGGTTATTGGTTTGGGGTTTAGGGTTTAGGGTTTAGGGTTTAAGGTTAGGGTTTAGGTTTTAGGGTTTAGCATTTTTAGTTTAGGGTTTAGGTTGAGGGTTTAGATTTAGGGTTTAGGATTAATGGTTTAGGCCTATGTTTAGGGTTTAGCGTTTAGGGTTTAGGTTTAGGGTTTAGGGATTAGAGTTATGGAATTAGGGCTTAGTGTTTTGGATTTAGGGGTTAGGTTTATGGGTTATGGGTTTGGAGTTTGGGGTTTGGGGTTTAGGGTTACGGTTTAGGATTTAGTGTTTAGGGTTTAGGGTTTAGGATTAATGGTTTAGGGCAACGGTTTAAGTTTTATGGATT
The DNA here is from genome assembly GCA_029582525.1 of Solanum tacnaense. Lineage (NCBI taxonomy): Eukaryota > Viridiplantae > Streptophyta > Magnoliopsida > Solanales > Solanaceae > Solanum > Solanum tacnaense. Next base: position 22,183 of record JAJOOD010071028.1, on the reverse strand, counting down.
AGATTTTAGGGTTTAGGGTTTAGGGTTTAGGGTTTAGGGTTTTGGATTTAGGGGTTAGGGTTATGGGTTATGGGTTTGGGGTTTGGGGTTTGGGGTTTAGGATTTAGGATTTAGGGTTTAGGGTTTAGGGTTCGGGTTTAGGTTTTAGGGTTTAGCATTTTTAATTTAGGGTATAGGTTGAGGGTTTAGATTTAGGATTTAGGATTAATGATTTAGGGCTATGGTTTAGGGTTTAGGTATTAGGATTATGTTTTATAGTTTAAGATTTCAGTTTATGGTTTAGGTTTTTTTTTTTTATGGTTTAGGGTTTAGGGTTTCGGATATAGGGTTTAGGATAGTCCTAGGGTTTAGGGTTTGGGATTTAGTGTTTATGGTATAGTGTTTAGGGATTTATGGTTTAGGGTTTAGGGTTTAGGGTTCTTGGTTTATAGTTAAGGGTTTAATGTTTAGGGTTTAGGATTTAGGGTTACAGATTGAGTTTCACAGAGTACTGTTTAGAATTTAGGATTTTGGGTTTAGGGTTTAGGGTTTAGAGTTTGGATTTAAGGTTCAGGGTCTAGTGTTTATGGTTTGGGGTTTAGGGTTTAGGTTTAAGATTTAGGGTTTAGGGTTTAGGTTTGGGGTTTAGGATTTAGGGTTTAAGGTTTAGGGTTTATTATTTTGGCTTTAGGGTTTAGTTATTAGGGTTTAGGGTTTAGGGTTTAGGGTTTTAGGGTTTAGGATTTTGGATTTAAAATTTAGAGTTTAGGGCTTTTGGTTAGGTATTTTATGTTTAGCGTTTAAGGTTTGGTTTTTGGGTTTTTGGGGTTTGGGTTTATGGGTTTAGGATTTATGGGTTAGGGTTTAGTTGTTAGGGTTTAGGGTTTATCGGTTTAGGGTTTAGGGTTTAGAGTTTTGGATTTGGTATTTAGAGTTTAGGGTTAGGATTTAGGTTTTTTGGTTTCGAATTTAGGGTTTAGGGGTTAGGGTTTATGCTTTACAATTTAGGGTTAAGGGTTTAGGGCTTCAGGTTTAAGGTTTGAGATTGAGTGTTTGGGTTTATGATTTAGAGTTTAGGGATTAATGTTTAGGGTTTAGCATTTAGGTTTTAGGTTTTACGGTTTATGGTTTAGGATTAGGGTTTACTGCTTATAGTTTAGTATTTAGCGTTTAGGGTTAAGGGTTAGAGTTTAGGATTTTGGTTTTAAGGTCTAGGGTTTGGGTTTAGGATTTAGGTTTTGGGTTTAGGGTTTAGGGTTTAGAGTTTAGGGGTTAGGGTTTATGGATTAGGGATTAGGGTTTGGGTTTAGGGTTAGGGTTTATGGTTTAGAGTTTAAGAATTAGAGTTTAGGGTTTAGGGATTAGGGTTTAGCATTTAGGTTTTAGGTTTTAGGGTTTACTGCTTATAGTTAAGGGTTTAGGGTTTAGGATTAAGGGTTAAAGTTTGGGATTTAGGGTTTAGGTTCTAAGTTTTTGGGTTTAGTGTTTAGGGTTTAGGGTTTACGATTTAATGTTTTGTGTGTAGGATGTAGGGTTTATGGGTTTAGTGTTTTGGGGTTAGGGGTTTGGGGTTAGGGTTTACGGTTTACGGTTTTGGGTTTAGGGTTTAGGTCTTTGGGCTTAGGGTTCAGGGTTTAGTGTTTTGGGTTGAGGCTATAGGGTTTACGATTTAGAATTTAGGGTTTACATTTTATAGTTTAAGGTTTAGGGCTTATGATTTAGTGTTCAGGGTTTAGGGTTTAGGGTTTAAAGTTTACTGTTTTGGGTTTAGGGTTTAGGGTTTTGGTTTAGTGATTAGGGCTTAGGGTTTAGTTATTAGGGTTTAGTATTTCGGGTTTATAGTTTTTGGATTTTGGTTTATGGTTTAGGGTTTAGGGTTTAGGGTTTTAAGATTTAGGTTTAAGTTCTAGGGTTTAGGATTTGGGGTTGTAGAATTTAGGGTTTAGGGCTTAGGGTTTGTGATTTAGCGTTTAGGATTTAGGGTTATGGTTTAGGGTTTATGGTTTTGGGTTCAGGGTTTAAGGTCTAGGGTTTAGGGTTTAGAGTTTAGGGTTTAGGGTTTAGGGTTTAGAATTTAGGGTCTAGGTTGTAGGGTTTATGGGTTTAGTGTTTAGGGGTTAGGGGTTAGGGTTTAGGATTTATTGTTTACGGTTAATGGTTTAGGGTTTAGGGCTTAAGGTTTAGGGTTAAGGGTTTACAATTTAGCATTTTGGGTTTAGGTTTTATGGTTTAAGATTTAGGGTATGTGATTTAGGTTTTATCATTTAGGGTTTATGGTTTAGGGTTTAGAGTTTAGGCTTTAAGGTTTTGGTTTACTGATTAGGGTTTAGGGTTTAACATTTAGAGATTAGAGTTTAGGATTTCGGATTTAGAGTTTATGATTTTTGGTTTATGGTGTAGGGTTTAGGGTGTAGAGTTTAGAGATTTTGGTTTAGGTTCTACGGTTTAGGGTTTGGGGTTGTAGGATTTAGGGTTTAGGGTTTGAGACTTAGTTTTTAGGATTTAGTGTTACGGTTTAGGTTTTATGGTTTAGGGTTTAGGGTTTCGGGTTTATGATTTAAAATATAGGGTTTAGGATGTAATGTTTAGGGTTAGGGTTTATGGTTTATGGTTTTGAATTTAGGATTTAAGTTTTAGATTTAGGGTTTAGGATTAATGGTTTAGGGCTACGGTTTAGAGTATATGGATTAGGTTTTAGGTTTTAGGGTATATGGTTTAGGCTTATGGTTTATGGTTTAGGATTTAGGGTTATGGTTTAGGGTAAGAGTTTAGGAATTAACATTTAGGGTTTAGACTTTAGGGTTAGGGTTTGGGATTTAGTGTTTATGATTTAGGGTTACGGTTTAAGGTTTATGTTTAGGGTTCAGGGTTTCAGGTTTATGAATTAAAATATAGGGTTTAGGATGTAATGTTTAGGGTTAGGGTTTAGGGTTTAGGGTTTTGTGTTTAGGATTTAGGGTTTAGATTTAGGGTTTAGGATTAATGGTTTAGGGCTACGGTTTAGGTTATAGGGATTACGTTTTAGGTTTTAGATTTTAGCATTTAGCATTTAGGGTTTAGAATTTAGGGTTTACAATTTAGAGTTAAGGAATTAGGGTTTAGGATTTAGGTATTAGTTTTAGGTTCTATGGTTTAGGTATTAGTTTTAGGTTCTATGGTTTAGGGTTTGGGGTTATAGGTTTAGGGTTTAGTGTTAAGGGTTTAGGAGTTAGTGTTTAGGGTTTAGGGTTTAGGTTTTATTTTTAGGTGTTAGGGTTTAGGGTTAGGGTTTAGGGTTTAGGGATTATAGTTTAGGGTTTAGGGTTTAGGGATTATAGTTTAGGGTTTAGGGTTTAGGGTTAAGGGTTAGAGTTTAGGGTTTAGATTTTAGGATTTAGGGTTTAGGGTCTAGGATTTTGGCTTTAGTGTTTTGCGTTTAGGGTTTAGGATTTAGGGTTTAGGGTTAAGGTTTTATGGTTTAGGGTTTAGGGTTACAAATTAGGGTTTAGAGTTTACGATTTTTGGTTTAGGATTTAGGGATTACGGTTTAGAATTTAGGATTTTGGGTTTAGGGTTAAGGGTTTAGAGTTTGGATTTAAGGTTCAGGGTCTAGGGATTACAGTTTGGGGTTTAAGGTGTAGGTTTAAGATTTAGGGTTTAGGGTTTGGGATTTGAGGTTTAGGGTTTAGGGTTTAGGGTTTAGAGTTTTAGGTTTTGGGTTTAGTGTTTAGTGTTTAGGGTTTAGGGTTTTATGGTTTAGTGTATAGCATTTCTGAGTTAAAATTTATGGTTTGGTGTTACGATTTAGGATTTTTGGTTAAGTGTTTAAGGTTTAGCATTTACGATTTAGCTTTTAGGGTTTAGGGGTTTGGCCTTATGGGTTTAGGTTTTAGGCTGTAGGGTTTTGAGTTTAGGATTTACGGTTTAAGTTTAGAGTTTAGGATTAATTGTTTAGGGCTAGGGTTTAGAATGGTTTAGGGCTAGGGTGTAGGATTTGAGGTTTAGGGATAGGGTTTAGGATTTAGGGTTTAGGGTTTAGGGTTTAGGGTTTAGGGTTTATGGTCTAGGGTTTACCATTTAGGGTTTATGGTCTAGGGTTTACGGTTCGGTGTTTAGGGTTTAGGTTTAGGATTTAGTGTTTAGGGTTTAGGTTTGGGGTCTGGAGTTTAGGGTTCAGGGTATAGGGTTTATGGTTTTGGGTCTAAGGGTATAGGCCTTGGGTTTAGGGTTTGGATTTAGTGTTTAGGGTTTTGGGATTTATGGTGTAAGGTTTAGGGTTTAGGGTTTCTGGTTTATAGTTAAGGGTTTAATGTTTAGGGTTAATGGTTTAGGGTTTAGGATTTAGGGTTACAGATTGAGTTTTACAGATTACAGTTTAGAATTTAGGATTTTTTGGTTAAGGGTTTAGGGCTTAGAGTTTGGATTTAAGGTTCATGGCCTAGTGTTTATGGTTTGGGGTTTAGGGTTTAGGTTTAAGATTTAGGGTTTAGGGTTCAGGTTTAGAGTTTGGGGTTTACGATTTATGGTTTAAGGTTTAGGGTTTAGTATTTTGGGTTTAGGGTTTAGTGTTTAGTGTTTGGGGATTACGATTTAGGGTTTAAGGTTTAGGGTTTAGGATTTAAAATTTAGGGTTTAGAGTTTTTGGTTAAGTGTTTAAGGTTTAGCGTTTACGGTTTGGTTTTTAGGGTTTAGGGGTTTGGGTTTATGTGTTTAGGATTTATGGGTTAGGGTTTAGTTGTTAGGGTTTAGGGTTTATGGGTTTAGGGTTTAGGGTTTAGGATTTTGGATTTAGAGTTTAGGGTTAGGATTTAGGTTTTTTGGTTTCGAGTTTAGGGTTTAGGGATTAGGGTTTAGTCTTTATGGTTTAGGGTTAAGGGTTGAGGGCCTCAGGTTTAAGGTTTGAGATTTAGGGTTTGGGTTTATGATATAGAGTTTAGGGATTAGTGTTTAGGGTTTAGCATTTAGGTTTTAGGTTTTACGGTTTATGGTTTAGGATTAGGGTTTACTGCTTATAGTTTAGTATTTAGGGTTTAGGGTTAAGGGTTAGAGTTTAGGATTTAGGGTTTAAGGTCTAGGGTTTGGGTTTAGAGTTTAGGGTTTAGGATTTAGGGTCGAGGGTGTAGGGTTTATGGGTTTAGTGTTTAGGGGTTAGGGGTTAGGATTTAGGGTTTAAGGTTTAGGGTTTATGGCTTAGGGCTTAGGGTTTAGGGTTTAGGGTTTACGATTTAGGATTTAGGGTTTAGATTTTATGGTTTAAGATTTAGGGTATGTCATTTAGGTTTTATGGTTTAGGGTTTATGGTTTAGGGTTTAGAGTTTAGGGTTTAGGGTTTAGGGTTTTGGTTTAGTGATTAGGGTTTAGGGTTTAACATTTAGGGTTTAGGATTTTGGGTTTAGAATTTTTGGTTTATAGTGTAGGGTTTAGGGTTTAAGGTTTAGAGATTTCGGTTTAGGTTCTAGGGTTTAGGGTTTGGGGTTGTAGGATTGATGGTTTAGGGTTTGAGAATTAGTGTTTAGGATTTATGGTTTATGGTTTATGGTTTAGGGTTTAGGGTTTAGGATTTAAAATATAGGGTTTATGATGTAATGTTTAGGGTTAGGGTTTATGGTTTAGGGTTTTGAGTTTAGGATTTAATGTTTAAATTTAGGGTTTAGGATCAATGGTTTAGGGCTACGGTTTATGATATAGGGATTGGGTTTTAGGCTTTAGGTTTTAGGGTTTAGGTTTAGGAATTAGCATTTAGGGATTAGAGTTTAGAGTTAGGGTTTGGGATTTAGTGTTTAGGATTTAGGGTTATGGTTAAGGGTTTATGGTGTATGGTTTAGGGTTTCGATTTATGGTTTAGGGTTTTGAGTTTAGGATTTAGGGTTTAGATTTAGGGTTTAGGATTAATGGTTTAGGGCTATGGTTTAGGATATAGGGATTATGTTTTAGGTTTTATTATTTAGGTTTAGTGTTTAGGGTTTAAGGTTTAGGGTTATGGTTTAGGGTTTAGAGTTTAGGAATTAGGGTTTAGGGTTTAGCATTTAGGGTTTAGAATTTAGGGTTGGGGTTTACAATTTAGAGTTAAGGATTTAGGGTTTAGGATTTAGGGATTAGGTTTAGGTTCTATGGTTTAAGGTTTGGGGTTGTAGGTTGAGGGTTTAGTGTTAAGGGTTTAGGAGTTAGGGTTTAGTGTTTAGGGTTTTTGTTTTAGTGTTTAGGGTTTAGGGTTTAGGGTTTAGTGTTAGGATTTAGGGATTATAGTTTAGGGCTTAGGGTTTAAAGTTAAGGGTTTAGATTTTAGGATTTAGGGTTTAGGGTCTAGGGTTTTGGGTTTAGTGTTTTGGGTTTAGTGTTTCGGATTTAGGGTTTAGGGTAAATGTTTTATTGTTTAGGGTTTAGAGTTACAAATTAGGGTTTAGAGTTTACTATTTATGGATTAGGATTTAGGGATTACGGTTTAGACTTTAGCATTTTGGGTTTTTCGTTTAGGGTTTAGAGTTTGGATTTAAGGTTCAGGGTCTAGGGTTTACGGTTTGGGGTTTAAGGTTTAGGGTTTTGGTTTTGGGTTTGGGATTTGGGGTTTAGGTTTAGGGTTTAGAGTTTTTGGTTTAAGGTTTACGGTTTAGGGTTTATTGTTTTAGGGTTTAGGATTTAGGATTTATGATTTAAAATTTAGGATTTAGGGTTAAGGTTTAGGGTTTTTGGTTAAGTGTTTAAGGTTTAGCGTTTGCGGTTTAGCTTTTAGGGTTTAGGGATTTGGGTTTATGGGTTTAGGATTTAGAGGTTAGGGTTTAGTTGTTAGGATTTAGGGGTTTTGGGTTTAGGGTTAAGGGTTTAGGGTTTAGGATTTGGGATTTAGGGTTTAGGGTTAGGGTTTAGGTTTTATGGTTTCGAGTTTAGGGTTTATAGGTTTAGGGTTTAGGAGTTAGAATTTAGGGTTTAGGCTTTATGGTTTAGGGTTTAGGGTTTAGGGCTTTAGGTTTAATGTTTGAGATTTAGGATTTAGGGTTTAAGGTTTTGGGTTTAGGGTTTAGGGTTTATGATTTAGGATTTAGGGTTTAGGGTTAGGATCTAGGTTATTATGGTTTAGGGTTTAGGGTTAGGATCTAGGTTATTATGGTTTAGGGTTTACGGTTTATGGTTTAGGATTTAGGATTTAGGGTTTAAGGTTTATAGTTTAGGGTTTCGGGTTTAGGGTTTAGTGTTTACGGTTTAGGATTTAGAGTTTATGGTTTAGAGTTTAAAGTTTAGGGTTTATGGTCTAGGGTTTAGGGTGTAGGGTTTTGAGTTTAGGATTTACGATTTAGGTTTAGGGCTTAGGATTAATGGTTTAGGGCTAGGGTTTAGGGTTTAGGTTTTATGATTTAGGGTTTAGAGTTTATGGTTTAGGGTTTAGGGTGTAGGGTTTTGAGTTAGGATTTATAGTTTAGGATTGACGGTTTAGGTTTAGGGTTGAGGATTAATGGTTTAGGGCTAGGGTTTAGTGTATAGGGTTTTTGAGTTATGGTTTAGCGTTTAGGGTTGAGGATTCAGAGTTTAGAGATTAGGTATTCGAGTTTAGGGTTTAGGTTTAGGTTTAGGGTTTAGAGTTTAGAGTTTAGGTTTTCGGGTTTAGGGTTTAAGGTTTAGGATTTGTGGTTTAGGATTTATGATTTAGGGTTTAGAGTTTTGGGTTTAGGGTTTAGAGTTTAGAGTTTAGGGTTTTGGATTTAGGGTTTGGGGTGTAGGGTTTAGGTTTTATGGTTTCGGGTTTAGTGTTTAGGATTTAGGGTTTAAGGTTTAAGGTTTATGGTTTAGGGTTTAGAGTTTTTTTATTTTATTTATTTGAACGACCCTTGAGGGGGTCAGGGGCTAAGCAACACCTGGGCCTTATCATATATGAAAAAAAAATTATACAAGGAGTGGGACATATACCTTACCTCCAACCTAAGGTGGGACAAGAGTCAACCTACCTACTAAGGTTAGTCAACTCCACCCGATACAATAAGATGTAATATTAAAACTAAGCACCTAGAGAGGATTCTCTCTTATTACAAAGTTACTAATAAAACATAAATAAGGGAGACTCTCCCTTTACAAGAATTAATGAAAATAAGACTAAACAAACTACTATACCTAAAGGACATAGTAAGTCGAATAGTTTATAACATGTCAAAATGTAATGCTGTTATCCTTGAGAGCCTTCGTTGTAAGGATTTTGAATTATGTTCAAGGTGGTTGTTTAATTCTTTTAAGCTTCTTGCGTCTGAAGTTTTGTACTCCCAATTTCTCTAATAGATAGCTTCCTTTAACTGGTAGAGGTAATTGATGCTTAGTGTAATAATTTTGTACAATGTCTTGTTGATGACTATATTTGGCCAGTAGATCAGCAGTACCATTCGCCTCCCTGTAAGTATGCACACACTGAAAAAAGACACATTGGTTAGCAAGAATCTGTAATTCCTGTATATACCTGTGTATCTTCCAAGGGGGAATAGCAACCTGCAATAGCCACTTTGTTAATAATTCAGAATCAACCTCTAATATAATATTAGTGTAACCATGTTGGATACACCAATTTAAACCAAAACAGGCAGCCTGAACCTCTGCTTGGTTGTTAGTTCCTTCACCAAAAGGTACAGCAAAAGCATATACTATACTCCCTTGATCATATCGTAAGCTGCCTCCCCCTCCTATTTTTCCGGAATTATGTAAAGCACTACCATCCGTATTTAACTTGTATCTAGTACAAAGAGGAGTTTTCCACATAACTAAGGTGACTCGTATCTCCTGTTTACATTTTTCAATGTATGCCACCAGTTCTGTCCACCTTACAGGCAAATGAAGATATGGGAAAACAGAATTAAGTATTAAAAGCATGTCTTTAATAATCAAGTATTTAACTTTGTGGATACTGGATGTTTTTCCTCCATACTTAGCTGAACATCTGTTCTTCTAGAGATTCCAGCATATGACTATAGGGAGCGTTTGAATGATCATCGTGTGTGTTGTGTTCTTTCCTGCAATACCCCTCCAACACAATAGCTGATTAATTAATGAATTATGTTGCAGCTGGAGTCCCATGCTGCATGCAAAGGATTTCCATATATGGCCTACAACATGTCCTTGAAGGGAGATGTGTTCAACATCATCCCATCCCTGCTGAAAACAACAAGAGCACTTCACAGGTTCCACTCCAAAATTTGCTAAGGATTCATTTGTTGGTAATTTATAACGTATTGCTCTCCACAGAAGAAAGGACATTTTAAAAGGTTTATGTTTATGCCAAATTTGTGAATTAAGGACTGCAGTAGACTTTTTCTTCCTGCACATTTCCCAGGCTGATTTACAAGTGAACTCTCCAGCTTCAGTGAGTTTCCAAATTGCATTGTCTTTAACTACCTGCACGACCTGAAATTTAGTAGTTAGAATAGATGGAATAAGAAGAGGAGGTACCTGTTGTCTCAGTTTCCTTTCATTCCATTGTCCATTTACTAAAAAATGTGCAATGGTATCATTGTTAAGGCTTGATATAGAGGTATTATAAGTAGCTAGAGCACCCATTCCTAGCGAGTCATCCCACCAAAAAGAACAACTTCCAGATTTGATTTTCCCGCCTATATTCTCCTCGACTTGAAGCTTGTGTTTCATCATGTATCTCCACATCAATGACTCTCCTGTATCAACCTTTTTTGCCACTGTATGAGCTCTTTGGCAGTATTTGTCTTTAAGAAATTGACTCCATAAAGATACTTTAGACCTGAAATTCCACCATTGTTTGTATTGTAAAGAAGTGCAAATGTCTGAAAGTCTTCTGATCCCTACCCCACCTTCTGTGTATGGGAAGCTCATTGTGTCTAGAGATGCCCAGTGATATTTCCTTCTATCTTGAGCCCTTCCCAAGTAAAAATCAGCAATGATAGTCTCAATGTATTTAATAGTAGTATTGGGGGGAGATAGGGCAGCCATAGTATGAATAGGTATAGATTGCAAGGCATGTTTGATCAAAGTAATTCTGCCCCCAAAACTGAGTACTCTTGCCTGCCAGCCACACACTTTTTTGGAAACCTTCTCCACTAAATGAGAATAATAAATAATCCTTTGTCTACCAATATAAAGAGGACATCCTAGATACGTAATAGGGCTGTTTTTTTGTGACAAAGTAGTCACTTCTTTAATGGTATGGATGATGATTTGTGTTGTATTATCAGGAACCATAAAATGACTCTTTGCTTTGTTAATAAGTTGGCCAGAGGTACTTTCATATTCCCATAACCTGTCCATAATAAGCTTCAGGGAATGTCTATCAGTAGATGCAAAAATAATAACATCATCAGCAAAACTTAGGTGATTAATCCGGGGTCCTCTAGATTCCATAAAGAAACCTCTGTAATTAATATCCTAGTCAATACTTCTGCTCCTAAAATAAATAGGGCAGGGGATAAAGGGTCTCATTACTTAAGTCCTCTAGTGGAATGAAAGAAACCATGTCGATGCCCATTAATGATTATAGAATACCAATTGTTACTCATTATTATCCATACTAAATCAATGAATAACTCCCCAAAACGAAATCTCCTAAGTGTCAAACATGTAAATGACCAAGACGCTCTGTCATATGCCTTGGTCATGTCAAGTTTGATTACAACATTACTTCCTATATATGGTTTTTTAATACCATGAGTAATCTCTTGAGCAAGCATTATACTTTCAGTAATACTTCTACCTCTTACAAACCCGGACTGATTGTCTGATAATAATAGAGGCAGAATAGTAGCCAATCTCATGCTTAAAATCTTAGAAATTATCTTGTTAGAAAAATTACTAAGGCTGATAGGTCAAAGATCAGTGAATTTTGTAGGCTGTTCTATTTTTGGCAGTAAAACCAAACATGCATGAGACATGAACTTAGGCATGATGTTACCACAAAAGAAAGATTGTACAGTTGCTAGTAAATCTTCTTACTTGATAAAATTTACCTCCAATACCATCAGGACCTGCTGCTGAGTTTGGGTTCATTGCAAACACCAACTTGTCTGAGTTCATCCATATTAGGAATTGCTTACAACATCTCATTCTGTTCAGGAGTGACTACTGTAGGAATATTCTGGAGAATTCTGTCATCTATTCTCTCATTCTGGCCTTTAAAAATGTTCTGATAATAATCACATGCTGCCTGTGCTATTTGCTCCTCACCTTGTATCCACTCCTCATTATCATTATAAATCTTATGCAAAAACAACTTCATTCTTCTACCTCTCATCAAAGCATGAAAATATTTGGTATTAGCATCACCATCCTTAAACCATTGTAATTGAGTCTTTTGTTTAAGGATAGATTCTTTCATTTTCAAATACCTAATATAATTTGCATTCATTTGATGAAGTTTCTGTCTACTATCTTCATTGTTGTTTGTCATAAGTTCCTCCTCTTAGTGCTTGATATTTTCCTCAAATTCCTTAACCTTATTAAAGATATCACCATACTCTTTCTTAGACCATTTGCTAAGAGTACCTGTTATTCTCTTCATTTTCTGATGCAGTCTCCACATTGGATTACCATTGACACCCTTTTCCTAGCACTGTTGTACTGTTTTTAAAAAGGTGCCATTGTCAACCCAAAAATGTAAAAACTTGAAATATTTGATGTGACTCTCAATAACCTTAGTCATTTCCATCAACAGGGGACTATGATCAGAACCAACCGAAGATAAATTCCCAATAGTAGTTTGAGGCATAACCTCTAACCATTTATCATTAACCATAGACCTATCTAGACTCTTCCAAACTCTAGCTTCTGCATCCCTTTGATTACACCAAGTGAAAGGAAGTCATGTGTATCCTAAATCAGTTAATCCACAAGCCTCTATCACTCCAATAAATTCAAAACTCTTATTCATATTGTAAGGTATTCCCCCAAGCTTCTCCTCTATAGATGTGATGACATTGAAATCACCAATTGTACACCAAGGTACTTCCATATTAGCATAAAACAGGAGCCTGTCCCATAAAGATCTCCTCAGGTATTCTTTACATTTAGCATATATAAAAGACAGCATGAAATTTCCAGACAAATCTCTGTGATGAAAAGTTATAGTAATATGTTGATCATGTGTTTCCATAATACGACCAGTGACCTCATTAGACCAAAATATCCAAATTTTCCCATTATCATTACTAACTGCATAATCCATCTGTAATTGACTTCTCACTATATCTATATGAGAGTTATTAGCAAATGGTTCCAGAATAGCAATAATAGATAAATGATGAAGTTTTTTGAGAGTTTGAAGCCTTTACAGGGATCCTTTGGTACTGATACTCCTAGCATTCCAACAAATAGCCTTAATCATCAAAAAACCTTTTGATTTGGACCTAGTCATGGGCCTGCTAGAGTTATCAGACCTGCTGGTAATAGGCTGATGAGGGTGGTGTCTAGTTTGCTTCCTTCCTCTTGGGGATAAACCCTGTTGTTCAGTCATTCTTTGAACATCAGAATAATTATCCCGGAAATTAGAACCAACAACCTGATCAGTATGTTTCATAGTGTCTTCTCCATCCTCATTAGAACCATCCATAGATTAGTTATCAGGATCAAGGTCATCCTCAGAATTAAGAACCCCATAATCATCAGGAATCACCTTAACCTTATTACCTTTATTGACAACATGTTCAGCTATAGTTGTCATATTCTGATCTTGATGAGAGAATGGTTCTTCACTCTATTTGTCTGCAGCTATAACATCTGATTCTTTACCCATACTCTGTTGCAGTCTCTTTTTGATAACCTCTCTTTTCTTTTTACTCAATCTGTCACCAGATTTATTATTAAATTTGCCCTATTTTTGCCCTGTATCTGTAACCTGTTGAGTGCCAGTTTGCTGTTGATTAGTGATAGGGGTAGCAGGGGCTCTATAGTCTCCACTAGGGTCACTATCCACTTTCTCATGTCTAGCATGAGTCAGGTCCCCCCTCCCTTTGGAGACCCCTTCCTACAAGTTAGTAGATGCCTCTTGACCCTTCCCATCCACACCTCCAACAGCTACTTCAGCAATAATATTGTCAACATTAGTAATGGGGTTAGGGGATGGGAGCATTAAGTAAATACCTGTAACAGCTTGTCTTGTAGATACTTCCTGTCTTATATTAATCTGAGTTACCTGTGTGGAAATTTTATCCTCCTGTACAGGTCTGTTAATGTTGTCCTGTCCAATGTTTGCTGATTTTCTATTATACTCATCCTGGACTTGCCTTTGAGTTGCTGCTGTCTGAGGTCTACTATCACTTTTTTTGCCTTTGTATTTGTCCAGAACCTCTACACTAGGTGATGACTCCTGCATATCAAGATTAATATATGTATTTTGTGTAGGAATAGTAGTTAGACCTGCCTGTTTGATGGACTGGTCTGCTTGTCTGATATGGTCTCTAGGTGCTGGTGGTTGATTATTGTTCCTTCTCCTTTGTGTTTGCCACTAATCATCATGTTGATACTGCATGTGCTCCTGATCTCTTTGCTGCTTATAATGCTGATTATTATCCTCCTGCTGCTCACTTTCTTTGTGACCCTTAGATTGTTGTGGATTATTATCCTTATCTTTATTATGTTTGTTCCTCACATTCTCCAACTCCTTTTTCTGTTTGTCCTCATCTCTTTGCCTTATGGTACAATCACTCTCCAAGTGTCCTTGATGCTTACAGTAAAAACAATAATCCATAATGTTATCATACTCTATTTTCTGCCATCTCCCATCAGTGATATCATCCCCTACATAACCCATCCAAATGTAAGGGGGTCTCTTTTCAGTAAGATCAACTTGGACCTTCACCCTTTCTTGACTACCCCTAGTCTTTTTAATAGATGCAGAATCCAAGTATAAAACCTTACCAATAGGTGAAAGAAATCCAGAAACAAAGTCCTTATTATAATAGTGCCAAGGTAGTGCAGGTAATGAAATACAACTAGGGACTATAGGAGTTTCTTCAGCCGGTTTAAAATTAGGAGTCCACACTTGAATTCTCATTACCTGCCCTGCTATACTTATTCTTTGCTTAGTCCAAACCATATTATAATCCAGCTCATTATCAAGATCAATGTATACATGTCTAGAATTAAAATGGGGAATTTTAACTCCCCCAGATAGTTGAGTTTGTAGAATGAAATTATTCCTAATTAGCTCCACTTTAGGCATGGTGTTACTAAATTTCCCAATGAGGGTATATTTGCAAGTGGCTGCTAAATCTTTCATGACCTCTTCTTTCACGTACAACACTGCAGGCAGACCTTGCTTAGTGGTAATTTCAGGCGCTGTCAATGTAATGGAAACATCACATTTGGCCTGATTATACCTAAGTCTATCAGCATAAGTTTGTACGACAGTATAAGGGGCAGGAGCAGCTAATGGATCAGTTTTGGAAAGATTAGGAATGTTAGCAGGAGGACGATCATTTCTAACATTATTTGCATTAACTTTCTGAACTGATTTATCAAAATTACTAGAAATTCTAGGAAAATTCTCTTGATAAACCTGTTGTTGATCAGTTCTAATGCTAGCCTTAATCGTGTTACTTTTCCTTTGTTCTTTAGTAACCCAAATTTGCTCATTCTCCTTTCTACGCTGTTCATTACCAGAATTTACAGGAGCTTGACTCGCAGGAATCACAGGAATATGAGATTTATCAGTATGATGTATACCTGTGTTCTTGCTTTGATTCTAGATAAGTTGTTCATCCATATGAGAAGTGCTCAATTGGCCCAAATCTTGAACATGTTGCTTTCCTTCTCTGTGCTGAATTTCCATTTCATCTTCTTATTGTATATTTTCCAAATTCATCGCCGGAATCTTTGTAGAATCACCAGTGCCAACAACTCCACCTTGAGATGAGCTTGAAGCTTCAATATTATGACCTCCACGACCAGTATGAAAATCCCTAATATCAGAATCATCGCGAAACACCTCGATATTGCTTCGATTTTGGTGGCGCCTTTGGGACGAGTCGCCCGTCTCTTTAGCCTGAGTATTGCGCTCAACTGTGACTGTGAAATCTTGTGGATTTTGACTATTATATCGATCTTGGAACTGGGAATCTTTTTCGCCTGCCCCTTTTTTTTGAATTTGACACGAATCCTCCATGGATATATGAGTTTGAGTGTCATCTAACTCCCTTTCCATAGCAGTATGAATCACCTCTTCTCTCACCTGCGATGAGTTGTAGGATGAAGCTAAAGACGATTCTGGTAAAAGAGGATGTAAATTTGACGTGGGCATCATTGTAAAAGGATCTGGTGGCTTGAAACGATCATCTGACAGCGTTTGTTCCATTCTATTGATGCTGAAACTTTGTGAATTTAGCCAAGATAGCTAAATTCTTGAGGAACTCTAGAGAGAGAGAAAACAATTAGAGAGAGAAAAAATTCATGAAAGTTTGAGGCTTGTTTAGAGTTTAGGGTTTAGGTTTTAGGGTTTAGGGTTTAGGGTTTAGGGTTTAGGGATTAGGGTTTGGGTTTAGGGTTAGGGTTTATGGTTTAGAGTTTAAGAATTAAAGTTTAGGGTTTAGCAATTAGGTTTTAGGTTTTAGGGTTTACTGCTTATAGTTTAGGGTTTAGGGTTAAGGGTTAGAGTTTGGGATTTAGGGTTTAGGTTCTAGGGTTTTGGGTTTAGTGTTTTGGGTTTAAGGATTAGGATTTAGGGTTTAGGGTGTAGGGTGTAGGGTGTAGGGTGTAGGGTTTATGGGTTAGTGTTTAGGGGTTAGGGATTACGGTTTACAGTTTTGTGTTTAGGGCTTAGGGTTTAGAGTTTATGGTTTAGGGTTTAGGGTTGAGGCGATAGGGTTTACGATTTAATATTTAGGGTTTAGTTTTTATGGTTTAAGGTTTAGGGCTTAGGATTTAGGGTTTAGGGTTTGGGGTTTAGGGTTTAGAGTTTATGGTTTTTGGTTTATGGAGTAGGGTTTATGGTTTAGAGATTTTTGTTTCTGTTCTAGGGTCTAGGATTTGGGATTGTAGGATTTAGGGGTTAGTGTTTAGGGTTTGGGATTTAGGGTTTAGGTTTTAGGATTATGGTTTAGGGTTTAGGGTTTAGGGTCTATGGTTTAGGGTTTAGGGATAGGGTTTAGGGTATAGGGTTTAGGGTCTAGGGTTTGCGGTTCAGTGTATAGTGCTTAGGTTTAGGATTTAGGGTTTAGGGTTTAGGTTTGGGGTCTTGGGTTTAGGGTTCAGGGTTAAGGGTTTAGAATTTAGGGTTTTGGGTCTAGGGGTTCAGGTCTAGGGTTTGGGATTTAGAGTTTATTGTTTAGGATTTAGGGTTTAGGGTTTAGGGTTAGGGTTTAGGTTTTTATGGTTTATGGTTTAGGGTTTATGGTTTAGGATTTAGGGTTTAGGGTTTAGGGTGTAGGAATTATGGTTTATGGTTTATAGTTAAGGGTTTAGCATTTAGGGTTTAGGGTTACAGATTTGGATTTTGAGTTTACGATTTATGCTTTAGGATTTAGGGATTTTGGTTTAGAATTTAGGATTTTGGGATTAGGGTTTTGAGTTTAGGGTTTAGGGTTTAGATTTAGGGTTTAGGATTAATTGTTTAGGGCTACAGTTTAGGATTTAGGGATTAGGGTTTAGGGTTTATGGTTTATGGTTTAGGGTTTAGGGTTATGGTTTAGGGTTTTGAGTTATGGATTAGGGTTTGTAGTTTAGGAATTAGCATTTAGGGTTTAGAGTTTAGGGTTAGGGTTTACAATTTAGCGTTGAGTATTTAGGGTTTAGAAGTTAGGTATTAGGTTTAGGATTTATGGCTTAGTGTTTGGGGTTGTAGGTTTAGCGTTTAGGTTTAGGGTTAGGGTTTAGGGTTAAGATTTTAGGAATTAATGTTTAGGATTTATGTTTAGGGTTAGTGTTTAGGAATCTAGGGTTTATGGTTTAGGTTTTAAGTTTTAGGGTTTATAGTTTGGATTTAAGGTTTAGGGTGTTGGGATTACGGTTCGGTGTTTAGGTTTAGGTTTAGGATTTAGGGTTTAGGTTTGGGGTTTGGGGTTTGGGGTTTAGGGTTTATGGTTTATAGTTTAGGATTTCAGGTTTATTGTTTAAGATTTTTTTTATTTTTTTTTATGTTATGGGGTTTAGGGTTTAGGATATAGGGATTAGGGTTAAGATTTTAGGTTTATGGTTTAGGGTTAAAGGTTTTGGATTTAGGGTTTTGGGTTAGGATTTAGGTATTAGGGTTTAGCATTTTGAGTTTAGGGTTTAGGGTTCAAGGTTTAGGTTTAGGGTTTAGGATTAATGGTTTATGGCTTAGGTTTAGGGTTTAGGGATTAGATTTTATGGTTTAGAGTTAGGGTTTTGGGTTTAAGGTTAGGGTTTAGTATTAGGGTTTATGGTTAGGTTTAGGGTTTAGGGATTAGATTTTTCGAATTAGGGTTTAGGGTTTTGGATTTAGTGGTTAGGGGTTAGGGTTTAGGGTTAGGGTTTTGAGTTTATGGTTTAGGGTTTTGGGTTTAGGATTTAGGGTTTAGGGTTTTGAGTTTAGGGTTTAGGGTTTAGGTTTAGGGTTTAGTATTAATGGTTTACCGTTTATGTTTTATGGATTAAATTTTAGGGTTTTCGGTTTAAGGTTTCGGGCTTCGAGTTATGTTTAGGGATTAGAGTTTAGGAATTAGGATTTAGGGTTTAGCATTTAGGATTTAGGATTTAGGGTTAAGGGTTTAGGGTTAAGGGTGTAAGAGTTAGAGTTTAGTATTTAGGGTTTAGTGTTTAGGGTTTAGGGTTTAAGGTTTAGGGTTTATGGTTAAGGTTTAGGGTATAGGTTTTAGGGATAGGCTTAGTGTTTAGTCTTTAGGAAATTAGGGTTTACAGTTTTGGCTTTAGAATTAATGGTTTAGGGAAAGGGTTTATGGTTTAGGGTTTAGGTTTAGGGTTTAGGGATAGGCTTAGGGTTAGTGTTTAGGAAATTAGGGTTTAGGGTTTAGGGTTTAGCTTTTAAGGCTTAGCCTTTAGGATTAATGGTTTAGGGTTAATGTTTAGTGTTTTGGGTTTAGGTTTAGGGTTTAGGGATAGGCATAGGGTTTAATGTTTGGGAAATTAGGGTTTAGAGTTTAGGTTTAGGGATTAGGCTTTAGGGTTTAGGGTTTAGGGTTTATAGTTTACTGTTAATGGTTAGGGTTTATGGTTTAGAGTTTAGGATTTAGGGTTTAGGGTTTAGGGTATAGGGTTAGGGTTAGGGTTTAGGGTTTATGGTTTGTGGTTTTGGGTTTTGGGTTTAGGGTTTAGTATTTAGGGTTTAGGATTTATGGTTTTGCGTTAGGGTTAAGGATTCAGGGTTTAGGGTTTTGAGTTTAGGATTTATAGTTTAGGGTTTACGTTTTAGGTTTAGGGTTTAGGTTTAATTGTTTAAGGCTAGGGTTTAGGGTTTAGGGTTTAGGGTTAGGGTTTAGTGTTTAGATTTTAGGAATTATGGTTTAGGATTTAGGTTTCGGGTTTGTGGATTAGGGTTTAGAATGTAGAGTTTAGGGTATAGGATTTAGGGTTTTTGGTTTAAGGTTTATGGTTTAGGGTTTAGGATTTTGGGTTTTGTGTTTATGTTTTAGGGTTTAGAGTTTGGGGTTATAGGTTTAGGTTTAATGTTACGGGCTTAGGAGTTAGGGGTTAGTGTTTAAGGTTTAGGGTTTATAGTTTATGGTTTAGGGGTAAGGGTTTAGGGTTTATTGTTTAGGATTTAGTGTTTAGGGTTTAGGGTTTAAGGTTTAGGGTTAAGTCTTTAGGGTTTAGGTTTAGGGTTTAGGATTAATGGTTTAGAGGTAGGGTTTAGGGTTTAAGGTTTAGGGATATGGTTTAAGGTCTAGGGTTTATGGTTCGGTGTTTAGGGTTTTGGTTTAGGATTTAGGGTTTAGGGTTTATGTTTGGTGTCTTGTGTTTAGCATTCAGGGTTTAGGGTGTAGAGTTTATGGTTTTGGGTCTATGGGTTCAGGCCTAGGGTTTAGGGTTTGGGATTTAAAGTTTATGGTTTAGGGTTAGGGTTTAGGTTTTTATGGTTCATGATTTAGGGTTTAGGGTTTAGGGTTTATGATTTATGGTTTATGGTTAGTTAAGGGTTTAGGGTTTTTTTTTTTCTCCTTATAACGACCCTTGGAGGGATCAGGGGCTTAGCTACACCCCCAGGCCTTAATATAGATAAAAAGCAAAAGTACACAGAGGGGGACATAAACCTTACCTCCACTTAATGGTGGTGCAAAAGTTGGTAACCTACTAAGCACCCTTAGTAGGTTCTCCAATTCTTCTCCAAACTAAGTTAGAACCTATCATCGATGCACCTATGTGAGAGGACTCCTCTCAATACAAAGAATCTAGGAAAGCGTAAATTAGGGAGACTCTCCCTTTACACGAAAATGACTAAGCAATTCTAACGTATCAAGGGACAGCCTATAGGGAGATGACAGATGTATCATCCAAAAAAAGAAAGGACCTGAAGCAGTTCTGGCTCCTTCATAGGTCCTTTAAACAGTGATAATTCACGGTGGTTCCTTAATTCTCTTCAATTTTCTTCTCCTGAAACTGGCCAGCTCTGCCAGGTCTTGTTGGAGATAAGCTGCTGTTAGTTTGGGGAGCTGCTGGATGTTGAAGTATACTTGAGGACTGGTAAGCTGGTGACAATGTTTGGAGAGTGAGTCTGCGACAAAGTTGGCCTCTCGGAGGGTGTGAATGCATTTGAAGTGAGTGAATTGAGTGACAAGGTGGTGAAGCTTTTGCATTTGGGATGAGATGGACCGGGGAGCTTCTGTGCTGTTCGTAAACCAGTCAGCCAAAAGTTGGGAATCAACTTCAAGGATTACCTTTTTGTATTTCAAGTTTACACACCATGATAGGCCAAATATAGCAGCCTCTACCTCAACTTGGTTGTTGGTTCCTTCGCCTAATGGAGCTGAGAAAGCAAAGATAATATCTCCAAGATGGTTCCTGAGAATACCCCCTGCTCGTATGCTTCCCGGATTGGTCAAGGCACTCCCATCAGTGTTTAATTTAGCCCATCTGTCCGGAGGTTTGATCTACTGGACAGCAGTCACCTTGATGTCGTGGGTACACTTCTCAATGAGTGTACATAGCTTGCTCCATTCCAATGGCCAGGATATATAAGGGAAAACTGTATGCAGCAGTTTGAAGGTGTCTAAAATCACTAGATGCTTGACTCTTGCCATGTTGGACTGTTTGCCCCCATACTTTTTAGCGCACCTATTTTTCCATAAATTCCAACAAATAAAGATTGGAGTAGATTGTAGGATAAGCTTGTGTGCTTCGTTGTTGTGAGTAGAACTCCACCACCTCATGATCATGTTTCTTAGAGGCAGGTAATCAGTTTGAATGCCTAAAGAAACTGGAAAAAAATTCCAAACAGTCTTGGCAAAATTCCCTGAGTTAAAAATATGCTCAATGGTATCTGTACCTGGAGAATAACAACAATAACATTCACTAGGTTCGATTCCAAAGCTTGACAACTTCTCGTTGGTAGGGAGTGTTCCCCTGATTGCTCTCCAAAGCAAAAAGGAACATTTGAAAGGGATATTTTTTAGCCAACTATAGGTGTTGATCTTGGTTTTCTCCCTTTTTTCTCTAATAATATTCCACGCAGATGAAAGAGAGAAAATACAATTGGTATTGGGAGTCCACACGGCCAGATCATGTTGTCCCTGTTGCAGGTGTAACTGAGTAGAGAGAATGTTGTGTACCTGACTTGGAGGGGCTGTCTGGATCACTTTATTCATGTTCCACTGACCATCCTCTATAAATTCAGAGATTGGCTCATTGTTGAACCTGTTGCTAGCAGTGGTGTATTGCGCCAAGGGGCCTACTCCTAGCCAGTTATCCCACCAAAATAAACAAGAACCATTTCTGATTTTCCATTGAATGTGGCTCTCCACAGTATGTTTGTTCTTCATCATCAATCTCCAAGCTTGGGATTCTCTAGTGTCCCACTTTTTACTTATAGGATTGGATCTTTGGCAATACTTTGCCCTTAAAAAATCCCCCCAAAGTGTTTGCTTAGATCTAAATATCCACCATTGCTTGAATTGGAATGCTTGACACACATCACTCGTAAGTCGAACTCCAATTCCCCCTTCATCATAGGGAAAACTTAAGTTTTTCCATGAGGACCAATGGTATTTTTTCTTGTCATTCCTCCACCCCCAGAAAAAATCAGCCATAATACTTTGTATCTGCTTCATAACAGTGGAGGGTGTGGAAGTGGCTGCGAGGATGTGAATGGGTAGTGATTGTAGCACATGCTTGATTTGCCCCCATAACTCAATATTTTGGATTGCCATCCTGTAATTCTGTTCACAACCTTGTTGATGAGCTCCGAGAAGTAGATTATCCTAGGTCTGCCAACAAATAAAGGGCACCCTAGGTAAGTAAGGGGAGCTTCTTTCTGATGAAATCCTGTGTGTTTTTTTATCCTGTCACAGGTGGTTCTGAAGGCATTGGAATGCAGCATGAAGTGACTTTTTGCTTTGTTGATGAGCTGGCCAGATATCCTCTCATAAGTAGCCAAGGTATGCATAATGAGCTTAAGAGAATATTTCCTCCCAGATGTGAAAATAATGATGTCATCTGCAAAGCTCAGATGGTTAATCTGAGGCCCCCTCCTTTCCATATGGAAACCATGGTAAAGAGGATTATGGTGCAATCTGTTCAATGATCTCGACAACACCTCAGCACCTAAAATAAATAGGGCTGGGGATAAGGGATCACCCTGCTTTAGGCCTCTAGTGGAATGAAAAAATCCATGTCTCTTGCCATTAATAATGATAGAATACCAATTGTTTGCCATAATTCTCCAAACCATGTCTATGATGACTTCATCAAACCCCATTTTTCTGAGGATCAGACAAGTATATGACCAGGACACCCTGTCTGTCACGACCCAAGCCTAGGGCCTAGACGTGACATGGCGAATGAGGAACCCGAAGGAACCCCAAACAAGCCTCTCAAACTTGTCATCACACTTCATCGGTCGCGGAAGCACATTCAACATTAATTAACGGGAAATAGGGACTAAGGGCAAACCATTTCAAAATGACATCATAGAACAAGAGTCAAGCTCATTTACAAAATACTTTTCCAACGCACACCTCTACATACATAGATAGGACGGGGCCATGACATTCTACCGGCTCCCCTCATAGTCAAAATACAATTGCAAGCTAAAGTCTCAAAACATAGTAGTAGGAAACATAACATAGCCCTCGAATCATTGAGGACTCACCAACAACTCGGATAAGCA
>JAJOOD010071023.1:0-64207 GCA_029582525.1 Solanum tacnaense | reverse complement strand
ATTGTTATGCTTTTACTCTCTTTTGTTACTTATTACATCATATTTGGAGTAATAGAAATCCATCTTCTCACAAATTCCAGATTCTGATCAAATTTGACGGCTTTCAATTGTTGTTGTTGTACTTTCTTTCACTTGCTCGACGATCGGTGTAGGTTTAGGCATTGCTCAAGTAGCAGGTTTGTCACCTTCTAGCCTACTATTGCTACATTTTTGGAGGGTTCGGGAAACATTGCAAGTTCTAACTTTTATGTACCTTTTTTATTTGAAGAAACTAAAAAATTGGAGGAAGTTTAACTGGAGTTAGCATTGGAACTGTGACTGAAATGCAAAAAGTTTGGAGAACTTTACAAGCACTGTGAGCTATTGCTTTTGCCAATTCTTACTCCCTCATCCTTATGGAGAATCAGGTAACAATATTGAGCATTTTTCATTCATTCCTCGTAGTTTAACTTGATGTCGTAGTAATTTCCTATATAATACAGGATACAATCAAATCCCTACCCACAGAAGCCAAACAATGAAAAATGCAACTCTAATTAGTGTATTAGTAACAACAGTTTTCTACATGCTCTATGGTTGTTTTTGATATGCAGCATTTGGAGACCATACTCCTGAAAATTTACTAACTGATTTTGGATTATATGACCCTTATTGGCTACTCGATATAGCTGTCATTTGACCTTTTAGTTAATTAGAGTGTCTCAAGAGTACCATCTTCATTTGAATCTTCGCTTTTACATAGTTTTAACTAATACAGTGCATACTTGCAACACCTTCTGTAGGATTTTGGAACTTCGACTTCTCCAGCTGGCGAAATAGAGAACAGACTCCTTCTGGCATGACGCCGAGCAGAATACTCTGCTCGAACGCATGCTCTTACCCAAAATCTTGTTGCTGTCCATTTTACACAGACTGAATCTGACCGTACACGTATAACTCCACCGCAACCTACTGTGTTCCTTCAAAACAAAGCAAGTTAGCATAAGCAGGAAGAAGTACGAGCATCAACAAGCAAGCAAATGTTGTTCTTTTTCCACATCTTTGCCCCAGGGAGCTGCAAGTTGGTTAGTTCTGGCTACTCCAAGAAACACTGCCTCAGATGAACTATGGTGTACACATATGTAGAATATTGCTTTATAAGTATGTGTATGTACACAAGACATACTATCTTTTGAAATTTATTGCAAATTTATATATTTGAATTACTTATTAGCCAATTTAATGCTTGAGATTATTTAATGCATAACAATATTAGTATTTTTTAATTAGAAATTGTGGCATATAAATATTTTATAGCCAAAATAGTATTAACACACTTAAAAGTGTAGTCATAGGGTTGTAAATTATGGTATGCACATAGGCAAGGACTACACTTCAAAGTGTTGTCATATATTAGATAGAAAAGGCAACACTTTAAAATCGTTGTCATACATTAGATAGAAAAGGCAACACTTTAAAATCGTGGGCAATAAGGAAGCTAAGGCCACGCTTAAAAGTGTAGTTGTATGAGATAGAAATGTTGCTATATGAGGTACATAAAGCATGGCCATTTTGCCATTTTGGCTACGCCTTTAAGTGTTGCCTAAACTCTAAGGTTACGCTCCTTTTGGGCACCCCAGGAAAAGTGTTACTTAAAGTCCAAAAGTGTAGCCTTTTATCAAAGGCCACACTTTTCAGTAGTTTAGGCTACACTTTACTGGGGTGGCCGTAGGCCTAAAATGGTGTAGTGTCGGCTGTCCCATTCGCCTAGGTTATGGGACAAAGGGCGAGCTAAGTCATAGCTCGCCAAGCTGGTTGGTGAATCGCACATTGGCCCTCTAGATCATCTAATGGTCTTCCCATTTAATGAGCTCACTGGAAAATTGGGCGAGCCAAGGGTGCATTTGGCGAGTCTCTTAGTGCCCTTGGCGAGCCTAAGGGTCCAAAGGGCAAACATACACGGGCAAGATGTGAATTTTCAAGTTTTAACTTTGTGGGTACTTAGTTCCTTTCCAAATTTGAGTCCTCATTATTCTATTACTTTCCTAGCAACTATATAACCCTTTTAGACTTAAATCCTTTCCATTAAGTTACTCCAAATAGAATTAAAAGAAGACCCATCTACTCTAAAGTATTTCTCTCTCTAAACTCAAGGAAGAAGAAGGGAGCCATTGAAGCTAGGGTTTAGTGATTTCAAGGTGGTTCTTCCTCAAATTTCATAGGGAATCTTAAGAAAGGTATGGTGATCCCTCATCTAGGGTTACCTTTCACCCCTAGAGTCAATTTCAAAGAAATTTTCAAAGTTTCCAAGTTCATGAAAAACCTATGGTTTTACTCAATCTCATGGGTTCTTTCCTCAAACTATTTCAAATGGTTACTAATGTCATATTATGATTGTATTGGTGTTTAATTGATGATTTATGGTGAAAATACTCTATGAACCCATGATTTCTCTCAATTCCTAATTTGTGCCATTATGAAGTGGGTTTGTTGATTAGGAAAGCTTATGATTCTAATATGTCTAAATTTCTTTGGGTTATTGAATTGTATCAATATCTATGCCTTAATTATGGTAAATTGTTGGTGTGTTGATGGCTTGAGATTCATGGCCTTGAAGGCAAGTTATGACTAAATTTCATGTAGAAGTAGAATGTGTTTGACCTATTGGTCCACTTGAAAGGTGGAGGTGTTTACTTACTAATTATATGAGTGAGAATCTAATGTAGTTAAGTTGATCTTTTATTGAATGTATTTGGGTTAGTATTGGAAGGCTATTTCTCAATTTGACACTTATGAATGATATGGATGGAATGTGAAGTGTTGTCTTCTATATATTTTATATCTTGAATTGGTGGGCTTAGGCATCCTTTTCTTGCACGATGAATGTATCTTGACTTGATGTCTTAATGTATTGAATTGGTAGACCTAATGTTGGTATCCTTTCATGAATGAATGATGAAGTATTCTAGGCTATGTCTTGAAATGGTAGACCTAATGTTTGTGGCCCTTCATGATGAGTCTAGGAACTAATATGGTGTTGAACCTTGAAATGGTAGACCTAATGGTGGTGGCCATTTCTTGTGTGAAATGATAAACCTCGAAACGGTAGACCTAATGGTGGTGGCCTTTCATGTGTAATGTGTTTGGGTCGGTAGGCCTATTGTTGGTGACCCTCTAAACTACAACAATGTTGATAAAAATGAAATACTCTATGGGAATGGAGGCTAAGCACCGAGAGGATATGGTTAGATGGAGGGTCTCCCTACGTTAGGCCGGATTTCAATGAACATGTTTCGTATCCCATAACTTTGTTCCCACATAGGATATTAGCTAGTGGATTCCATCCAAGATAAAATGTTATTAGTTCTACCTTAGGCAAGTAGAACACCTTTTTACGGTGTGGGGCCATATGACACCGGATTCCAAGATTTAGCTCTCATAGTCTATGGTTTCTTGAGAAGTTCTATGAAGTGTGGGTTGTGGTATGGGATGCCATCCATGCATTGCATGAGTAGGCTTTGAGAGGGTCTTAGTGAGTCTCTAAGTCTTAATGACTAATGTATGAAAGTCCTCTAAATGAAGTTATTGAAGAATGTTAACTCTTAAATGATTATTGTGATGATGCATGCTATACTTGAGTTTTATTATGAGTCATTTTCCCTTGTCATACCTTATAAAATGTTATGCCTCTTATGTATGGATATTGTGTAAAGGTGAAAAGGAATGAATGGTAATTTCACTTTTGGTGACCTTAATGTCGTGCCTTAGTGTGTATGGTGGTATGGGACGCCATCCATACATTTAACAAGGTATAGCATGAGGGTTACTTGAGGTGAAAGTGATGGTTTACATGTTGATATTGTTCAAATGTGATATTATGACTTGTATGATGATTATACTTGTATTGTATGTCTCTTATGCATGTTTTTTGCATGGCCATCATACTTAGTACATTTTTGTGTGCTAACCCATATTTCTCTTATTTTACTACAAGTGTAGGTTTCGACAAGTGATTGCATTCTCTGTAGTGAAGCTTGGATTAGAGTTCTCCAATATATCATTTGGTATATCCTCATAGATCGAGGACAAGGACTTTTATGTTTCTAGTTCTTTCATGTAATAGACTATTTTTAGATTTCTATTGTAAAGGGCCATGTCCCTACTCTAGTCTAAAGTTTTGTCTAAGATGTCCATGTGAGACTTTAGTATTCCGCTGCTTTATTAATGAGTCTTTGATTGTTGGATTTACATAAGTTTTAAATTCCGCACTATTTCTATATACCAAATTTTATGAATGCTAAGAGGCTTGTATGAGACCCCCTTCGGGGTCGAGTACGTCGTGTCGTATCCTTGGTCTAGACTCGGGTGGTGATATACATTATCTTCCCCCTTGGTTATATTGGTCCTCAAATGGGATTGTAGACACCCTACCAAAGAAAAGACTCAAAACTAGCACCCCATCATGCAGACAATCACATAAATGCACGTATCCAAGGAGGAAACCTCAACTCCAGGCTAAACATACTCATATATTCATATCATGAAACTCATACTCAAATGCATATATCCTAGGAGGAAACAACAACTCCAAGCTAAAACATGTTCAAAGCATCATATCATATGGTCTATATGAAACTCATTCTCAAATGCACATAAACAAGTACAAATCAATCATGTTAACTCATATTCTTAAAACATAAGCTTTTCATGAACACGCATAATAAGGAAATCATGGGGACATCTAAAACACACATGACACCAAAATAGTAAACCATGAGGAATTCAATACCTCAAGCTAGAGTAGGAGTAGAAGGAAAAAGATGAGGATATCCAGACATCATATCAGGCTCGGCCTCCCAAGTAGCACCCTCAACTTAATGAATCCTCCAAAACACTTTCACGGAAGCAACTTCCTTTTTTCTCAACTTTTTGACTTGCCCGTCTAAAATCTCAACCAGAACTTCTTCATAAGAAAGATTATCTTTAACTCCCAAACCTTCTAATAGAATTATAGATGTCGGATCTCCAACACATTTCTTTAACATAGATACATGGAAAATCGGATGCACCAATGCCAACTCATTTGGCAAATCAAGTTCATAAGCAACCTTACCAATACGTCTCAAAATTTTATATGGGCCTACTGATTTAACGTTTTAAGAACACCTCATCCAATTCTAGGTGTTCAATGATCGTAAATCAGTAAAAAACCCAACTAAATAAGTTGGGGTCAAATCCTACAGGGAGCAGTACGTGTTTCAGATTCAATTGGGAAGTATAAATGCGGGTGAATCAGTGAAAGGAATAAAATTTATCTAATAAAAACATCATTTAAATCAAGAGGTGAAACAAATGTCAAATGGGAGTTTTGGTTTTTATTATCAACAACAAACAGTCACAAACAATAAGAATTAACAATACTGAGACGGATTCTTGGGATGTGATCTATTAGAGGCTAATATAGAGATATGGGTAATTGCAACTATTAGTAAAAAGCTAGATACTAGTGAGTAGGCTAGGATATAAAGGAGGTAATTTTCTCTCGAGTAATTACCTCCAATCAATTGATTTCTCTCGAACATCAACAAGCATGCAAATTAGGAGTAGCCCACACCTTAATCCATTTACTCTTTCGAGCTAAATGTGTGGGAAAGGGTTTATGATTCACTCTCTCGAGCTGAACCCGCGTAAACCCAATACACACAAACTATCAATCAAAAACCTTAGGTCTAAAGCCTCTATGTCGAGCAAGCTAAGAACACAAACATAGAACTGCATTTGCAACTACAATTCTTAAGTTAAACCATACTTAATGATTGAACTAACTTTTAAATCGCATTTAAACTAATAATTAGCAATACCCATAAGCTAAATCAACCCATAATCACATAATCGCACCCCAAGAATTGGGGTTTTAGCTAGACATCATTAAAAGGTAAAAACCGTTATCAAATTGATTATCCTCCACTTTGATGAATATCAAAGACCCACTTCCAATATTTCAAAACAGAATTTCTTCAATCCCCCAAAGCTAAGGAAAAACTAGAGATAATTGTCTCGAGATGCTCAAAACTTAATAATAATTTCTTCTAAAGATTGTTTGATACTAAACTAAATGTTCAAAAATGTATTTATAGTCGACGAAAATAAGATATGAAAGCTCATTCGGTGAAGTAAGTCGGGCTCGCCGAACCACTTGGCGAGCCGCCCTTTGGTCTCTTCCATCGCCCTTCTGCCTTGGCATTCAGCATCCTCAAGGTCTGTAACTTTGGGCGATCTATCTTGGCTTCGCGGAATCACTCGGTGATCCGCCGACTGCTCCATTTCATTGCCAAGTTGGTTCTTTCCTTCACGGCTTGGCACACTGGAACTTTAGGCAATCTGATGAGCCACTCGGCGACATGCCGAGTGCTCTTGGCGATCCTTAGGCTAGCCCATGTTCATTTCTTCAGCCTCTTTTGTTCCTTTTTGCCTGTTAGTGTCCTTGCTTTGTTCCTCAATCCATATTCCTAAAATCAAGGATTTAACATTAGTTAATGGCACAAAATAAGAATTTGAGGACACTAAATCTATATAAACAAAGCCCTAAATGAGTCCAAATCTTGGACTCATCAACACCCCCAACTTAAACTTTTGGTTGTCCTCAAGTAAAACTCAAGTTCGACAGTTCAATAAGGATTTCTCAAAAGTGCTACAAAAGACTCAATCATGAATGCACACAACAAGACTCAACTTACTGATGCAAGGATCAATTGTGCACTCAAAGATTCAAGTTGTGACTCACCATTATCAAAGATACTCAAGTTCTTAATACTTCCTTCAAATGCAAGTTCACTCTCAACAAAGGTACTCAAATTCCCTCATAACAAAAATGATTCCATATTCACACACAATTCTTCAACAATTTATAGTTCCGGAATCACATAGAACTCTCACACTCACAAAGATGAACACATGCATGACTTCACTCATAGGTTTGCCCTTATTTTCCAATCAACATTCGTTTTAGCTAACTCAAGATCAAGAAGGTCTTTTCAAGGCTTGTAATGTCGCTGAGTTTAAAGGTATGGTCATTTAGGATTATTATATGCTACCCTTATGAAATATGGTCTCAATATCACTTTCTTCCTTTTCTTCAACATTTGAATCATGTTCAGAATTCACCCTATTATTCAACATCCAATGGAATACCAGACGCCCCATTTCTTTTGCAACTTTCACAACTTTATGTCACAACTTTTTCATTCTTCTTCTTTTGTTCTCTTTTTTTCTTTATTTTTTTTTATATGGAGGGATTCAATCTTTTTCAAGGCCATTGCTAGAAGGGGGAATTTTTACATTCTTGATTTACCTTCTCTTTTCACCACACCCCTAACTTAGACTTTTGGCCTAAGTTGGCTATTCAAACAAACCACACTTCATGAGGATTATGAGTGAATGGATAAAGAGGGGTCACAATTGCATCAAGTTTCTTCCAAAGAAAGGATAAGGCTCAAATGGGTTCAAGCAGAGTTCACACACCTCACAAGGTTGGCCACAAAAAGTGGTATATTGACAAATTGTTTCACTCTTCAAAATTGTTGCCTAAGATCATTTCAAGAGCTTGCATCACTTAGTCAACTAGACCAATTAAGCAAATTCTAGGTGTCATCACACAAGGTTCACGGTAAGCTCATCACACAAGGCATTGTCACCAATATTAGATGAGACTCATTCGATCTAGTGTGCAATCTTCATCACAAGAGACTCCATTCGATAATTGGCTAGTCACAATGAGATGAAAAGAGTCCACATATTTTCAATACAACTTCATTTGGCCTCATCGTAGCCGCGCATTCACTTTTGTTCGATTAAGAGCACTATTCAAGTCATCAGTATTGATCCTAACTGATACTCAAATTTTCACAGGAACAGCCACAATCACACACAACTAAAGGTGGAAATTTTTTTCAGATGGGTCAAAGAAAAAATTTCATTTATAACAAGGAGCCATAAGCTCAAACATCCACAAGATAATATCAAAACAAAGTTTCAAACGCTAAACCCAATAGATACACAAGAGGTAGGTATAGAAATACCTTACCCCACCACAAATAAAATGCAGTTTTCTTCAAATGCAAAAAAAAAGAGTCAATAAACACGGCAGATAGGGAGGTAAAGAAGAATCATGTCTACACAGTCACTCCATATGGCAGGGCATCAATGCCCAGTGCAACACTCTTATCCTGAGCATTAGTTCCTGGTGTACAAATAACACTGGCTCCACTAGAGCCTACCATGGACGTCTCCGTCAACGATGTCTGAATGACTGACTGTACAATCGTCTGCTCTAAATCCTGTAGGTCTCCATAGATGGTCCCTTCCTGAGCATCAAGTTCCTGCTCATCCATCTTTGCCTCTGACTCATCAGCTACCACATCATCCTTAGGCACATCTCCGGTGGTGGCCGGAGGCATTTAAAATCTTGTTGGGGCATCCTGATCCTCAGCCGACTCAAAGAGAGAAGTGAAGTCTGTGGACTTCAGATTGACATATCCTTTCTCAAATTTGAAACCTCGGATTTCAAAGTTGTCACCTCTGAAATAACCCCCTGTCCTCTCTCATAGATCTCTACTCTTGTTGTGAGATCATTAATCGACGTCCGGAGGGGTGTCAATGCAGCTAATATGGATCGCTCAATCTTCCAAGGCACCTCGGCCTCGAGCTGGGTAGCCCGTACATCGGCAGAATGGGCTAGTTTCCCCATCTTAAGGATCATGACAGGAGTAATCCTGGTTGGCTGGGAAACATCAGAAGAACCAGGAACCTGAGAAGAAGTGGAAGCGGGTGTACCTGAAGGCTCGGAGGTCGGAGTAGGCAAAGATGCCTCTGTAGGTATAGACTCAGCATCGACTTTCGTGGATGCATCCGCCGGAGTTTCTCTTCTTATATCCGCCTCATCCCATGTGTACTCGAACTCTATGAACCAGATATTGGTGGAATATGTGGGAGTGACCTCTATGTCATTCTTTTCATCACGAGTAACCCCATTACGCCGACATAATTCTGTAATCAGGACTAGGAATGGAAGGGACGTCTGTCGTTGTTTGGCCTTCATGGCCATCTCCCTCTCAATAATGAGTCTGAAGTCTAGCCGCTTCTTCACGATGATCGATCTGAGACAGGCCGCCTTTGGGTGGCGAAGGATGGACTCGTTCTGGGAGGGCGTGATAGAACTGTTGATGAACCCGAACCAATACCGAGCGGTAATGTTCAAGTCCTTCTTCTCGATAGGAGCTCCTGCTTGAATCCACCTAGGGTGGTGTCCGAAAAAACTGGAGCAAGCTAGCCTTTAGGTCATCTAGGGTCTGAACTGTGGCTAAACCCTCGTACTAATGCTCAAACCCAGTAGCTCGGTCTAATACATCATTGATATGACCGTTGTTGCACCCCATTTCTTTCTCTCAGACCATGACGGACTTCACCGGTCTGAAGGCACTGGCCTTCTTCTTCCCTTACGGTACTAGGTCACCGTACGAAATGTAGAACTCACAAACCTAGGTGGGGATATATGGTCCTCGGGGTTTGGTGATGATGTCAATTAGGTGGAACCGGAGTGTGTCCCACATCAGAGGGTACGTTTCCACCATTCCATATGTAAACAACCGTTTCTCCTCAAGAATTGTCCTCAATCCCTCGGCCTTTAGCTTGGTGAGTAGCCGAGGCGGAGGACCCTGAATTGGTGGCATTGGAACCACTGTCTGTGATGGATATGGCATTATATTAGTAGCAGGAGGGGTAAACTCCAGGATACTAGATGAATCATGCTGAGATCGTGCACGAATCTCTGCTCATCGGGACTACAATGGTTGGTCATCATCAGGCTCGAAGAGTGAGACCTGAGAATCAATAAACTCTCCCTCACTGTAGGAGTTATGCTCTGGTGCCTCAGATACGCGCTCTTTACCCTTGCCCTTGCCTCCCTTAGGAGGTGCATTCTTTCCCTTTTTAGAAAGAGCAACTGCTCCCTCATTAATCATTATACCCCGTGCTCGTTTGTGGGGCGTCATACCACAGTTGTACAATATGGTTGTAGTCATATCTACAATACATATCAAAAAGAGTTAGAAATAATCCAAGAAAAATGTAGAAAACAGGTTGCAGAAAAACTCATTGAACTTTTCGGCGAGTCCCGAGACACTTTGGCGAGCCTGATCGGGCTCGCCAAAATGACTGGCACGAAAGTTTCCCAGAAAGAGGACAGGTCGGCGATAGGTTGGGAAATTCGGCTATAGGCAGGGCAATTCGGTGAATCGTCGACATCACTCGTTGAGCTCAAACTAGCCCACCAAAAGCTACAATGTTTTATAGGGGTAAGGTGCACAGAAAGGGCGATCAAGGGAGACATTAGAGAACAGTCGAGTGGTTCAGCGAGCTCGACCCAACTTGCCGAATTACCCAACGTGCCAAATTTCAACCCCGTTTCCTAAAATCAAGCCTGTAGGCCCCGAAAACATAATCAAACCACACACTCATTCAATTAAACTCAGACCCATATGATCTATGCCACTGGGGTACTCATATTTCCCCTGGTTTGGCCAAAATTGGTCATTTGATGACTTTTGCCCTTAAGAATGACGTCAAATGCTCCATTATTGGGCAAAGTATGTTATTTGGCACAATTGGGGTTACTCAGACTTCACGCGACTAGACCCATCAAATATTTAATGCAACCCACAAATTTATGATCAATTTTAAAGCACGAAACTCGGGAAATCAACAATATAAGCATTTTAGGCACGATTTCAAAACTAAAATAGGCAAACTAGCACAACATTACGATTTCAAAGCAGGACCAACACACATCAACACAATTTATATAAATGCATTTGAATTTAACCGCTAATCAAGACTTTGGGGTTCGGAAAACTAACCTTTATGCCGAAATACGAGATTGAAAAGCTAGGCAGCAAAGAAATCTAACTCCGAGCACAAGATCAAAAGTAAAAACAAGTACAATGACAAAAATATGGAAAATATAAAGTGCGGGTGTGATTGTATGTGGATAAATGAGGGAATATAAAAGAGTTTGAAATTTTGAAACTTTGGCCTTTAAAAATCATTCAGTTTGCGGCCCTTTCGGCGATATTAATCGACCTCGTTGAACCACTCGGTGACACGCCGAGTGGCTACTTACCTCGCCGAGTTTTATAGGACCTCCAGTTAATTTGGGGGTTCAAACGGCGGACAAAGTTGGGTTGACCGACATGTTTGGCGAGTTGTCGACTCGTCCATGGGCCCGCTGAGTTTTACAGACTCCATCCTTATATAATCATGAGTCCAACGACGGTCCAAGTCAGGCTCACCGACCTCTTTAGCGACTCACCGACTGGACTCTTGGCTCGACAACCAACATATTTCAAACATATTCCACACTACAACATGCACAATGAACACCCATTATTCAAAATTAAAACACAAAGCAATAAAAACTTGGGTTGCCTCCCAAGAAGTGCCTTAGTTAATGTCATGGAATGACACAAGTACCCACTCAAGCTTCTTTCTTCGGGCTTGCCATACTGTCACTAGGCAACCCTCATTGTTGTCTCGAGTAGAGACGAGATTACATATGACCCATAGCTTAATGGATATGGAATGAGAAGCAATTATCTGATTTAGCATTGAGACATTCTCTTTCATCTCTTTCAACACTCTGTCGTGTTCTTCGACTTTGTGGAGAATGCGTGAGAGTATCTCTTCTATATGTCCCCCTCATTATCCTTGGGCTTTTTACGCTTATGAGGAGGAATGTACCTATCTTTTTTTTTGTACAGTACTTCGAATTCCATGATCTTTTTTGGCCAAGAGATCCTAATGGGTCAATATTTTGGCCAAATTCTTGTCCCTCTCTTGCTCCTTGTTGGTCTTAGTCATGCAATGGAGGAGTTGGGATACTATTGCATAGGGTTGTCGCATTAGACCACCCGTAGAAAGTTGGTCAACCAGTCCTCTATTATCAGGACCAAGATCTCTATAAAAACAGTCCAAACGCATCTTATCTGGGATTCCATGAGTTAGGCACTGCAGCAATAGTGTCTTAAATCTCATCCACGACTCATGGATTGTCTCACCCTCCAATTGCTTCAAATCTAGGATGTTATCCCTAAGAATCATCATCTTTGAAGGTGGGTGGTCCACTTAGTTACCGTTACTACCATATACGCTCATTTCCTCTATTTTAACAAGCAACACAAAAACCAAAACTAAAAATAAGTAGATTCAACTATGACTAACAAGAATACAATTCAACCTCACCAAAATAATTTCAAACAACACCACTCCTTGGCAGCGGCGCCATTTTAATTTAAAGTTTCAAGCACACCTTATCCAATTATAGGTGTAACGACCATAAATCTGTATAAAATAAAACTAAATGAGTTGTGATCGAATCCCACAGGGAGCGGTACGTGTTTCAGATTCAATTGGGAAGTATAAATGCAGTCAAATCAGTCATAGAAATAAAATTTATCGAATAAAAACATCATTCAAATCAAGGGGTGACACGACTATCAAATGGGGGTTTTGGTTTTGACTATCAACTACAAACAGTCACAAACAATAAGAATTAACAATAATGAGACAGATTCTTGGGATGTGATCGATTATAGGCTAATATTGACATATGGGTAATTGCAACTATTAGTAAATAGCTAGATATTAGTGACTAGGCTAGGCTATAAGGGAGGAAATTTTCTCTCGAACAATTACCCCGAATCAAGTGATTTCTCTTGAACATCAATAAGCATGCAAATTAAGAGCAGCCCACACCTTAATCCATTTACTCTTTCGAGCTAAATGAGTGGTAAAGGGTTTAGGATTCACTCCCTCGAGCTGAACCCAGGTTAACTCAGTACCCATACACTATTAATCAAAAACTTAGTTCTAAAACCTCTCCCTCGAGCAAGCCAAGATAACAAACATAGAACTGCATTTGCAACTACAATTCTTATGTTAAGCCATAATTAATGATTGAACTCACTTTTATATAGCATTTAAACTAACAATTAGCAATACCCATAAGCTAAATTAGCCCATAATCACATTATCACACCCCAAGAATTGGGGTTTTAGCTAAACATCATAAAAAGGTAAATACCGTTACAAAATTGATTATCCATCAACTGGGAAAGAGTGATTTAGTCTTTACGATGCTCCAATTTGATGAATATCAAAGACCCACTTCCAATTTCTCAAAAGTGGATTTCTTCAATCCCTCAAAGCTAAGGAAAAACTAGAGAAAACTATCTGCAGATACTCAAAACTTAATAATAATTTCTTCTAAAGATTGTTTGATACTAAACTAAATGTTCAAAAATGTATTTATAGTTGCCGAAAATAAGCTACGAAAGCTCATTCGGCGAAGTAAGTCGGGCTCACCGAACCACTCGGCGAGCCGCCCTTTGGTCTCTTCCATCACCCTTCTGCCTTGGCATTCAGCATCCTCAAGGTCTGTAACTTTGGGCGATCTATCTTTGCTTTGCGGAATCACTCGGCGATCCGCCAACTACTTCTTTTCATCGCTAACTTGGTTCTTTCCTTCAGGGTTTGGCACACTGGAACTTTAGGCAGTCTAATGAACCACTCAGCGACACGTCGAGTGCTCTTGGCGATCCTCACGCTCGCCCAACTTCATTTCTTCAGCCTGTTTTGTTCCCTTTTGCCTGTTAGTGTCCTTGCTTTGTTCCTCAATCCATATTCCTGAAAATCACGGATTTAACACCAGTTATTAGCAAAAAATAAGCATTTGAGGACACTAAATCTATATAAACAAAGCCCTAAATGAGTCCAAATCTCAGACTCATCACCTACATAACAGGGACTAAGCTTCCCTTTCTTACCAAACCTCATTTCACCCTTCATGGGTGAGATTTTCAAGTAAACTCAATCATGCACATAAAATTTACGGTCTCTTCTTCTAACATCGACATATGACATTTTTCGACTTTGGGCCGTTCTCAACCTCTCTATAATAAGTTGAACTTTCTCTATAGCCTCAAGTACCAATTCGGGATCTATTAGGGCTACTTCATCCACCTCAAAGTAGCCTATAGGAGATCTACAAATCCTACCATATATTGCTTTGAATGGAGCCATACCAATACTTGAGTGATAGCTATTGTTATAGGAAAATTCAATAAAAGGCAAATGATCATCCCAATTACCCTTGAAGTCAATCACATAAGCTCTTAAGATATCTTCCAAAGTTTGGATAGTACGCTCCTCTTG
The DNA here is from genome assembly GCA_029582525.1 of Solanum tacnaense. Classification (NCBI taxonomy): domain Eukaryota; kingdom Viridiplantae; phylum Streptophyta; class Magnoliopsida; order Solanales; family Solanaceae; genus Solanum; species Solanum tacnaense. The sequence continues at coordinate 49,963 of JAJOOD010071023.1, read as the reverse complement.
CGCATTGTTTTGGGGATGAAAGGTCGTGGTAAGCTTAACACAAATACCAAGGCCCTTTTGGAAAGATTTCCAAAACTGAGAAGTGAATTTGATACCTCTATCAGAGATAATCGACAAGGGCACTCGATGAAACCTTACCATTTCCCTCAAGCATAACTTGGCATAGTCTTCCGCCGTATAAGAAATCTTGACGGGAATGAAATGAGCCGATTTCGTCATTCGGTTTACTATAACCCAAAATTGAATCAAATTGTCGTTGAGTACGTGGCAACCCTACTATGAAGACTATATTAAAATCTTCTCACTTCCAAGTAAGAACACTAATGTCTTGTGACAAACCTACCTGTTTCTGATGCTCAACTTTAACTTGTTGGCAATTAGGGCATTTAGACACAAACACTGCAATATCCTTCTTCATCCCATTCTACCAATAGATCTACCGCAAATCACAGTACATCTTAGTGGCTCCCGGGTGAATGGAATACCGAGAACTATGTTCTTCTGACAAGATCTATTCCATCAAGTCATCAACATTAGGAACACATAAACGACCTTGATATCTAAGTAAACTATCTCCTCTTAAGAGAAAGCCTCAACAAAATTTCTAAAAACCGCTTCTTTCAGTTCAACTAAAGTTGGATTAAGACATTGCTTGGCTTTCACATCCATCACAAAAGACTATTCTGAACTATTGTGAACCATATAACCACCCTTTTAGAGTCTACTACCTGAACTCCCAACCGAGCCAATCTATGAACATCTCAAACCAACTATTTTCTATCATCATCAATATGAGCAATACTAACCATAGTTTACCGACTAGGAGCATCTGCCACCACATTCGCATTGCCGAGGTGATAGAGAACACTTATATCATAATTTTTCAATAACTCAAGCCACATTCTTTGGCAAAGATTTAGATCTATTTGGTTAGACACATGTTGCAAACTCTTGTGGTCGCAATTCTAGAGGCATCATAATACACCACAAAACCATATGTTCCTTCTGGTAAAGTCAAAATCGGAGCAGAAGTAAGTCTATCCTTTAATTCTTGAAAACTCTTTTCACAAGCTTCGGACCATATGAACTTAGGTTTCTTTTGAGTTAATACTATCAATGGAGAGGGAATCGTAGAAAACCCCTCAACAAACCTTCTATAGTAACCACCCAAACCTAAGAAGCTTCTAATATCCAAAGGGGATAGAGGTCTAGGCCAACTCTTGACCGCATCTATATTAATAGGATCTACCTCAATACCATTACTTGAAACAATGTGACCTAGAAAATCCATGGATCTTAGCAAAAACTCAGAGTTGCTAAACAATGCAAAAAGTTGTCGTTCCTTAAGGATTTGCAACACAATCCTCAAATGATTCATGTGATCATCCTCATTTCTTGAACAAATCAATATATCATTAATGAAAACAATTACGAACATATCAAGGTATTGTCTAAATACCCTATTCATCAAATCCATAAATGCCGCCGGAGCATTAGTCAAACCAAAGGACATAACCAAAACCTCAAAATGACCATATAGGGTTATAAAAGTTATTTTTAAAATATCTTCTTCTTTCACCCTGAATTGCTGATAACCTGATTGGAGGTCAATCTTACAAAAGTAACTCGCTCTTTGAAGTTGGTCAAACAGATCATCCATCCTTGGAAGAGGATACTTATTATTAACAATAACCTCATTCAATTGTCAGTAGTCCATATACATTCGGAAAGAACCATCCTTCTTTCTAATAAACAAAACCGGAGCACCCCATTGGGATATACTTGGTCGGATGAAACCCTTATCCAACAAGTATTTCAATTGCTCTTTCAACTCCTTAAGTTTTGCTGGAGCCATTATATAAGGAGGAATAGAAATAGGTTGCGTATTTGGGAGAAGGTCAATACCAAAGTCTATTTCTCTTTCGAGAGGAGTATCAGGTAGATCATCTATGAACACTTCTAGAAACTCATTCACAATGGGGACCGATTCAAGAATAGGGCTTTCAGAAACCACATCTCTCACCATAACTAAATGGTAAATGTAACCCTTAGAAATCATCTTTCTAGCTTTAAGGAAAGAAACAAACTAACCCTTAGGCATAGAATCCCCCCCTTTCATTCTAAGATATATAGGCTCATTCAGAAACTAAAATTTAAATACACAGGTTCTACAATCAATTGAAGCGTAACAAGAGTGCAGCCAATCCATACCAACGATAACATCAAAATCTATCATATCAAGCTCTACCAAATCAACAAGAGTAACTCTATGGGATAACGAGACGGAACATCTTCTATAGACCATCCTAGCCAAAATAGAATCACCAACAAGTAGAGAGAGAAAATGGATCTAACAACACATTTGGGAGAACATCAAATTTCATAGCCACATATGGCGTCACAAAAAACAAGGGAGCACTGGGATCAAGTAAAGCAGAAACATCAAGTTGAAAAACTTTCAACATACCGGTAACCACATCGGGAGAACCCTCATGTTCACCATGAGTTTGAAGTTCATGGAACCTCTTTTTCTTAGGAGCATTCGAACCCAAACAACTTGGACCGGATGAAGGATAGGGTTGAGCCTACGACGACTATCTCCTTTATTCTTAGCAACTGAAGGACAATTTCATATCTCGTGATCCGTCTTACCACAAGCAAAGCAAGCATTCGAACCCACTAGACATTTACCCTCATGCTTTCTTCCATACTTAGCATAAGTAGGCAATAGAGACCCACTACTATATCATCCTTGAGGCTTGGGGTTAGACACCCTCTCATTGTTGAATCTTGGAGGAACATTAGAAGAACCTTGTCCAGAAAACCTTTGTCAAAACCTTGAACGACCATGTCCACTGGACCTAGAATATGAAGAGTTACCATCATCAGTTATTGCCCTCATTAGTTCCGTAGACTTCTCGTTAAGATTTTCGTCCTCACTTTGTTGAGAATGAACCATTAGGCAATAAATATCCATTTCATCGACAAGCATAGTGGTATGACATTCTTTCACAACCAATTAGGACACTTCCGAAACAAACTTGCTCATTCTAGCCCTAGAGTCTACCACTATAGAGGGAGCATACTTCGACAACTGTGTGAACCTCAAAGCATATTCTTTCACACTCATGTTCCCTTTTCAGAGATTGATAAACTAAAAAACCTTAGCCTCTCTCATCTCAAGAGGAAAGAACCTATCAAGAAAAGCAGACTTAAACCTTTCCCATTATATTAGATCCACATCTAGCCGTCTTGCTTCCTTTCATTAGTTGAACTAAATTTGAGCAACACCCTTAATTTAATAAGCAATCAGTTCCGCTTTCTCCACCGGCGTCACTCCAATAATATCAAAAACCTTGTAGTCCTCATCGATAAACTCTTGAGGGTCTTCTTCAAGCATAGAACCATAGAATTCTGGAGGATTCATCCTAGTGAAGTCCCTCACTCTAGATGCCGCCATACCCACTTTTGGATTCACGTGGACCACAACCTCTCTATTGGCTTGGGCCATCACTGCATGAGCGAACACTTGAAAAGCAGTCCTAAACTCCACATTGGTCACTTGCTCGGCCAACGAACCATCCTGATCATGAGGAGCTTGTGGAGGAGCTTCTTAAATCTCATTCTCTCATTCATTCCTTCTAGAAAAAGCTCTTCAAGTAGTCATATCATGTAGACCATCAGGTAAGGATTAGGAGGGAAACATTGTAGAGTCAAACTCTATCTCACGACTTAGAGTGAAGAAAGAAGTAAAGTTTCCTAAACATCTTGTTGCCTCTCATTCATAAATGTGGCGCGCTTCACACTTATGAACAGGACTCTACTTGACGTGGTTTTAAGACATCCTAGAACAAATCTAAACCTTGTCCTCCGATTACCAAGTTTGTCACGACCCAAGGGTATTTCCTATGTGTAACATGGCGTATAAGACCACGAGAGGCCTCATACAAGACACTTAGCATTCATAAAAAATATAATAAAAATTCACGAGAATTTTAATCATTTTTTACACAATCAAAGTTTGCATTTCAAAAGCAAAAGTCTATTACACTTGTCTCAAAAACCATCTACAACAATAGAATCTTGGGACACAACCCATACATCAATGTTAAAGAACTAAAATAAAAGAAAATAAGGAAAATAGTGGTCTGATCCTTGAATGCTATGAGGACTCACCAATCTTCAAGTCTTGCTTCTACTAACGATCGTAGCCACGCATATGAGAATTGAGATCATTGGACCCTACATTTGGATAAAATATGTAGGCAAGAGTATGTGGTAGTACAATAATGTACTAAAAATGATAACTTGCATAAACATAACATAACATAATCGTAATCCTTAGACAATATAAGTCATAAAGCATAATAAATACACATCATAAATCATCATAGCATATGAGGAGTCCTTCTTGAACTAACCTTAAATCATCCTTAGTCAAGACTTAGGTCACCGCCCATAGTCTTACTCATAATGGAGCGAAATTCAACAACAATCAAAGCTAATCATTCATCATAACATTTTTAAATCTTATAGTTTACTTTTAAAGACATGGGGAGTCACCACTTGCCTAAATATTAAGGATCATGGGTAGTCACCTCTTGTCCTTCTTACTTTGGGATCATTGGTAGTCGCCTCTAGCCCAATTTATACTTAGGATCATGGTTAGTAGCCCCTTGTCCACTTACATAATAGGAACGTGGGGAGTCACCTCTTTTTAAACCTCATGGAATAAGGGTAGTCGCCTCTTATTCTATTCTAAGGAATATGGGTGCTCGCTTCATATTCAATTCTAAAGAATATGGGTACTCGCCTCATATTCTATTCTCATTTAGAGGTCAAGGGTAATCGCCTCTAGCCTAATCAATTTAATAGTCTTTTAACTTAGATTCATTTTAGGTGAGAAAGTCTTTCAACCTAGAATCATTCAATATGAGAAAGCCTTTCACATTCATACATACATAAAGGAAATCATGTGGGAAGAATCCCTTCAAAAACAATTACATCAAAAATGAATAACTAATACATAATCTTCCCTCTCAAAGGCATTCTTATCATAAATCATTCCATATGCTTCTATCTCAAAGCAATTCATAATGTACCTTATCAATCCTATAATAATACATCTAAATCCATAATTTCTTATTTCATTGAATAAAACACATTTACATCGATTTCTACTTAGAATCATGGGTTAGGCATGGGTACATGGAAATTCATCATAATAGCATAGAATTTACTCAATTAATGCATAATCAATCACGATTCACTCAATTGAATCAACATTTACAAAGACCCACAACTTAGAAGAAAACCCTAATTCCAATTGGGGAATTCTACTTTTCAATTAGGCGAACTTAAGGGCTCCATGGATGCAAGGATTCCATGGATGAAAAGTTATCATACCTTGGTATCAAAGCCCACAAATTCTTGAGGATTGGAGACTTGACCTTGACCCTAGCTTCAACCCTTTCTTCTTTTTCAAGTTATAGAGAGAGAAATATTGTGGAGAGGAAGAACCCAATTCTTTTGATGAATTTAAGATAAAGACTTGAATGGGTGAGTTTTGGGGTTAAAATCACTTACATAGGATTCCTAGACTTGGGAAAAATGACTTAATTTTAATTTAAAGCAATTCAGAAAAGACCTATGTGCCCGTTACTTAAAAACGGTTGACCCCTCTCACGCTTGGCTTCACGAGCCAATGAGGCAACCATGAGCTATAGTGGCTACTGTGGTCCTTGACTAGCGGCTTGTCTTGCCACCACTTAGACCCCTCACCTTATACGCCCACCTCCACGAGCCGTCAAGACTTTCATGAGCCGTCAAGTGGCTCGTGTGAGGAGGCTACCTCAACATGCAGAATGCCTAGCCCTTCACATTTATAACCAGGACCCGTGGTCCCTACCACAAGCCATCTTAGTGGTCATGGAAGGTGATCACAACTTGTCTAGCTACGGTAAGCCACCACGAGCTACACTAAGACTCATGGTGCCTTCATGGCTCGTATGGATCCTCGTGAAGGGTGCTCAAGATCAAATCTTTGGCTAGTGACTTTTCATCTAGTCCCTTACTTAGTCTACTAGATTCTGAGGTGTTATAGTCAGTATGGGTAGTAAATCATACTATTGGGAAAGAACCAGAAGTGTCTATTGATGAGAGGTTAGATGTTGAGGCACTAGCAGTTGTGATAATGAATTTTGACAATTATGGTACTGATGACTATGATAAGCTAGTTTCTGCACTTGAGGGAGTTTAGTTTCATCACAAACCAAAGAGGCTCGAATTAGACATGAAGAATCGAGACACTCCTAAAGCAAGAACATCCGTTGATGAGCCTCCGAAGTTTGAGCTTAAGGTTCTTCCATCCAACTTGTGGTATGTATTTTTGGGCCCAAATAGCACTTTGCAAGTTATGATTGTTGTTTACTTGAGTGAAGGGCAAATAGAGACTTTGATATCTGTTCTGAAGCTGTTTAAAAGGGCTGTAGGATAGACTATTGTTGAAATTCTTTGGATTCCACCATGCATTTGTTCTCAAAAAATTTAACTCAGGCCGGATAGCAAGCCAAGAATTGACCATCAATGAAGATTGAATCCCCCGATTTAAGAAGTTTGTGAAGAAGGAGATCTTTAAATGGTTAGATGCGGGAGTTATATATCGCATTATTGACAGTAGTAAGATTTGCCTAGTTCAATGCATACCAAAGAAAGGAGGAATCATTGTGGTTCCCTATGCTAATAATGAGCTCGTTCCAATGAGGCTGGTGACTGGTTGGAGAGTGTATATGGATTTTTGCAAGTTGAAAGGAAAGACTGAGAAAGGGTTGGTATTGTTTTCTTGATGGGTATTCGGGCTACAATCAGATATCCATAGCTCCGGAGGACCAAAATAAGACATCTTCCACTTGTCCTTATGTGACTTTTGCGTTCAAGAGAATGTTATTTGGGTTATGTAATGCTCCGGTGACCTTTCAGCATTGCATGATGTCTATATTTTTAGATATGATGGAGGACAAGATAGAGGTATTTATAGATGATTTCTCTATAGTTGGTGATTCGTTTGATGATTGTTTGGCTCATTTGGCTGAGGTGCTAAAACTATGTGAAGGGTGCAATCTTGTGCTCAACTAGGAAAAATGCCACTTTATGGTGAAAGGTGTTAGAAAGTTTCTAAGGCATGTATGTTTCTACAGGAGGTTTATAAAGGATTTCTCAAAAATAGCACACTCATTGTGCAAGCTACTTGAGAATGAGTCTAAGTTTGAGTTTGATGATGCCTGTCAGAGAGCATTAGGGGAGTTGAAAGAGAAGTTGACTTCTGCACGTATCATTATTTCACCAGATTGGGGACACCTGTTTGAAGTGATGTGTGATGCAAGTGGGGTAGCACTTGGCGTATTATTAGGGTAGAGGCGAGAAAACATTCTTCATCCTATATACTATGTGAGAAAAGCTATTAATGTTGCTCAAAAGAACTATATTGTGGCTGAACAAGAATTGCTTGTTGTGGTATTCGCATTTGAGAAGTTTAGATCCTATTTTCTTGGCACTAAATTCATTGTCCATGGCAATCATTCCACATTGAGGTATCATATGGCGAAGAAGTATGCGAAATTGAGATTGATTAGATGGGAATTATTGCTGCAAGAGTTCGACTTTGAGGTGAATGATAGAAAGGGAACAGAAAATCAAATTGCCGATCACTTGCCCAAATTAGAGGAGGAAGCTATGATTCAGCTAGAAGATAGAGTTGAGATTAATGATGCATTCCCTGATAAACAGGTATTGGCTGCTTCTTATGACCTTATTCCTTGGTTTGGAGACTTTGCTAATTATTTGGTACATTTGGTAAATTCGAATCTGTCATTTAACCAAAAGAGAAAATTCATGTCTGATGTGAAAAAATTCTTTTCGGAAGAGCCTTACTTATTTAGTGTTTGCGCTAAAGGGATTAATCGTCATTGTGTTCCCTAGGTTGAGATGATAAGTATACTAGAGGCATGTCATTCATCACCTGTTGGTGGACACCATAGTGGTATCGAGACTTCTCATAAAATCCTACAGTGTAGGTATTACTGGCCCACCATCCACCAAGATGCTCATGATTTCACCAAGTCTTGTCATCGTTGTCAACGAGAAGGAGGAATTTCAAGGAACAAAGAACTACCAATGAACCCGATACTGGTGATTGAGTTGTTTGATGTTTGGGGGGGTCTTGACTTCATGGGTCCATTTGTGAGTTCAAATGGGATGAAGTACATTCTTGTAGCGGTTGACTATGTATCTAAATGGGTTGAAGCAATTGCTCTTTCAAACAATGAAGGAAAGTGCATCACGCATTCCTTAAAAAAGAATATCTTCTCCATATTTGGTACATGATCTTAGGCGTATTTATATGCCTAAGGACCTAATAATACCTACATTTAGGCCAAGTTTGGACCCATTTTATGCGAATTAGAGTCGCTTGATTTTCTATGTAACAAGCATGATTAGTTGTGTAGGTGAGCCTAAATGGAGAAATGAGCATTGGAATGGACATTGGGGAACACAAAAGATCCGAGTCAAAAAGAAAGAAATAAATAAATTCCAAGGCATATCCGTATCATCTCTGCTTCGCGGAGAGGAATTTCATTTTGGGCTCATGAAATAATTTTCAGGCAGAGCACTCTGTGGCCTCTCTGCGATGGGATTTTAATTTTGGTTCGTGAAAATGTATTTTGAGGCAAACCATCTGTGGAGTGGCCACGTCGCGGAGAAGGTTTTTTGCCTTGAAGTGAATCAGAGAAACACCTCCGCGTCGCGCCTGTTTAGGCCAGATTTGGCCATTTCTACTTTAGTACAAACAGGTTAATATTTTATTTTATGAAACATTCTTTTTCTAGGTTTTGAAGAACGATGACTTGGAGAGCTATTTCATCATTTTTTAGGGTTCTTTCCTAAACTCTTTTACTTTCGATCTCTTTATGATAATTGAACATTGTTTGATCGAAACTATTGTTATGAGTAGCTAACTACCCTAGTTCTAGGGCTGTGGCTACAACATGATTGTAATCTATTGAGTTTTCATTGGGTTAATAATGATTATCAAATGAATCTTTCTTATGTTTTTGGTTTTCGTATTTCGTGCCTGATCACTATTGAAATAAGCACAATGTCCGAATTGAACTCGAGAGAGGAATAAGAGGATAGAATGTGGGTCATAAGGAGCATGATTTTCTCTTAATAATTAAGGGTAATTTGTACTAGGAGAGAGATATACCTACAAACAATGATTGGTCACTATACAGGAATAAATCGTAATGCTCGGTACTTGATTCAACCTATCCCTTATCAACAATGTAGTTAGGTTGTCATTTATCATAGGCGATTAGAGGTCGGGAGACCATAATCATACTGTCACGACCCGGGGTTACCCCTAGAAGTAACACGACGTAACTGACCCCGAAGGGGTCGCATACAAGCCTCATAGCATACATGAATATAAAAGCAAAGGAAACTAGTGCGGAATTTAAAACTTTTCTTTACGATCGAAGTCTCTTATAAAATGAAAGAGAATCTATGACACTATGTCTCAAACCATCTATTATACTTGGAATACAACTCTTGAAATACAGTCCTAGGGACATAACCCTTACAACCAAAGTCTAAAACATAAAAGAAAGACAATAAAGGACATATGGTCAAGCCCTCGAATACATTAAGGACTCACCAATTTTCTTCTTCTTGATCTCCTATGAACCCAGCCACGAAGATGGAGTCCAATATCTCCAAAGCCTACACTTATAGAAAATGTAGAAAGATGGGGTTAGCACAAAAAGTACTAAGTATGGAAGCCATGCACAAAAACCACTAAAACATGTATAAAAAGGGACATTTCATTTGAAATCATGCTATATACCATTTTTTAACATCATCTTTGAAATAGTTGGAGAATGCAACAAATAAGGCAACTCACATACATTTCATTAAAGAATGAGAGATATCATTATAATAACAAGCATAGTCTCCAACATCAACATAATACAAATCCCAATCTTCACAATTCATAGCCTCCAATCATAAAGTAATACCAAGATCATCTCATCATGAAGTAATGATCACATAAGCAACCCTTAAGAAACACTTGTGCAATGTATGGTAACTAACATGCATTTACAATGTACAACACAAGCCAAAATCACATTCATTCTCATTTCATAGTAAAGTCATTACCTTAGTAACCCCTAAGGAACACTTGTGCAATGTATGGTTAGTATCCCATAATACCAACCCTACTAAATACTCCTTTGAAGCTACCTTAGTCATGCATTTCATATTTAGACCTCATTATATTCAAAAGTCACAAATAAGGAAATAGTCATGTACATTACTTGAATTATAAGGAAAGTCATGCATAACAACTATCCATTCAATATACTTGCATGCATTCAAATCTCATCATTAACATAAAGGAACCATCCCATGACATCCTACTAAGTCTACTTGTGCAATGTGAAAGTGAAGTCCCATACCCCCATTCCTACTAAGTAAACTCACCAAGAAGTCATAGTATAGTTCATGTCTTATTCATTATCTTTATTATTTAGGGAAAGTAGCCATAATCGACATAGACCATGTGAGCTACATGGAATCCAGTGTCGTGTAACCCCACACCGAAAGAAGATGTCCTACTTGCCTTAGGTAGAAATAAATGTATAGTTATAAGGTGGATCCGCTAGCTAAGTCCTATGTTGGCACATAGTTATAGGATAGGAAGATTACTTCTAGAAACCCGCCCTCTTGCATTGGTGGAGGAGCTTCCATCTCTTGAGTTCACTTGGATGACTCAACCTATTGCATTGGGAGAAGGGCCTTTACCTCATTTTCCATATCCACTCGGTGCTAAGCATTATTTCCTAAATTTGACATAACTAGTCTTGAATTGTATTTACATGTGTGAAGGAGTGCTCTACCCTTCATTCAATACATTTCATCAAAATAGCTCATAGATTCATTAAAGTGAGAATGTACTTCCAACTTTAGAATCATAATTAGTATGTGAGTCACACCAAGATCATGTGTTGTCATGAGAATGTACTTTCAATCAACACAATAGGATCATCATGGTCATGTACATTTCATGCATAATAATGTGTAAATATGCATATGAGAACTATACTTTCAATTAACACCATTGATACATCGTAATCATGTTTATGCATGGAGTGTCTGTGTGTAATTGTCCTTGCAGTGACACAACAACAACATTATCATCATCCTAGACAATGCATACAATATCAAGTGTAAGGGTAAGGGAAGAATGGTCGTTCAACAATACCACATTATGCCCAAATATTCATAGGACCTTCACTTTCTAAGTAAATCATGAGTTCACACACAATCTTGTCATCATGCACAAACCTTCACAATATTCCCTTCAAGGGCTATGGACCAACTCATCCTAAACATATAGCAATTGCACATTAGATAAGGAAATGCCATGATAAAACAACTCATCAATACCTTAATCACATTATGATTGGCACTTTATACATCCAGTATTCACAAACATGCTTATAATATCATGATCAAGTCAATTCTTGTTTAAAAGCATTACCCTAAACCAATTCGAGTCTAGGTGATCTAATCTAAGGCATTACATGAAGAATTTCATCATTCTAGGAGGATCACATTTAAACCCCCAATTTGTCTCTTTCATGACACAACCCTAGGCTATATCAATTCACCTTAGAAATCTTAGGTTAATCAAGTATACATGTAAATTCACACTTATATCATGCAATTACATCATAATTAACTCACATTCAATCAATTGGTCCAACTTGCAAAACCATCACATAATGTAAAGAAGAACCATAACTAGGGTTGGGGAAAACTCATGGATTCTTTGGAATTCAAGTTCAAATAATCTAAAATCAATAGTATCATCAATAACAAACATAATTCGACCTTTAAGAGTAACTTTAAAAGGAATCCATTGGGTTGAGTTGAAACCCTAGATAATTGGGTTTTCTAGAATTGAGTTAAAAGCTATAGAAAGGGCTCCTTGGGTGATAGCCTCCCAAGGATGAAGAACTCACATACCTTAGGTGTAGAATCCAACCAATTTCGTGTAGAAAATCTCCCTTCTTGAAGCTCTAACTTGGTTTCCTTTTTCGTTCTTCAATGGAGTTTCTATAGAGAAGATTCTTGGAGGGGAAAGTAGTTGGGTTTTGATTTGGGGTCTTGAGTTATAATGACTTAATGAGGTGTTTAATACTTTAAAATACTTTAAATATATGAAATAAACCCATATTAAGAAACCTCTATTTAAAACAAACTAAAACCGAATTACCTAAACTAACCCACCTATTGGCCGACTTTGGGCAGATTGCAGGTGCAATCCACGCCCCATGGACCTACAGTCCGTCAATTGATCTACTGGGCGTGCTGCAGGTCCGTAGTTTTGACCTGAAGCTCCTCAACCAGGACTTGAACCGTGCCCCCTGACCTACGGGGCGTCACTCAATCTACTGGACGTGATTTGTCATCCGTGGTTCACCAATTTTGACAGGTTTTTCCTTTAAGGGGCAGCCTTGGGGGTAAGGCTTTAGGGTCCTCCCCAAGGACCCTTGGTTGGTCTTTGGGGGATCGTACCTTGACGGTTAACCCCTAAACACCTCCTCCTAAGCTCGGGAAGTCTATATACAACCTAACAACCAACATCAAACTCAAAAATCTCACACGTAAGGCTCTAGTTTCACCTACTAGTTTCCATTAGATTCTAGCTTGGTCTCACTAGTTTTCCAGGTTGTTACATTATCTCCCCCTTAGGAACATTCATCCTCGAATGAAACACTTAATGGAACTAAAGACTCAAGACTAGCAGCCCATCATGCACGAAACATCACAATAATGCACAACTCAAACTACACTATTCACAATGTTCACTTATTCAAGGAGGAAACATCAACTTCAACTCAACATGTTCAATGCAATACAAGGAAGTATGAATTATATCTAAATAACCTATTATGGATTGGATTCTCATTACTTGTCATGTTCGAGGAGGAACTACCATCTCCTAAATAAAACATGTCCATTTATTCTTCTTATGAAGTACAATAGGCAATTCTTACTCAAAGCACCACAACATGAGGGAAACATTTCACATTAACGTATTTCTTTTCAAAACACAAATTTGCATGAGCATGCATTATATAAAGAATTCATGGCAACATATAAGCACATAACCACAATATTAGCTAGGCATACCATCTTCCCCTTAGGAGGGAGCCTATACCATCACTTATAAACATCATTAATCACATAGTCATAGGAAGAATTACATTTTCTCACTAAAAGCAAGCTCAACACAATCGACATGGAGCCCAAGTACCATTTCTTCAAAAACACAACAAAGCATCTTCATCACAGCATCTCATGAAGTCAAATATACCATCACCATACTAGAATGCACAACAACATGAGGAACATGTAAATCATGAAAAATCCATTTTATACAAAGTAAGAATCTTTCAAAAACATGCAAAACATAGGCGATCATGGAAATTTCTAAAATACTCATTACCCCTAGATGTAGAACAAGCCCAAAAAGGAACTCTTGGTCTCAAGCTAGAATAGGAATAGAAGAAAAGATGAGGATATCAGGACTCTTAATCAATGTTGCTTCTCAAGCATATGATCTCCCCCTTGGGAGTAAGCCCTTTTTTACAAAAAAAAACCTCAAATACTACTCCTTTCAACAAACTCAAGGCATTATCAAGAATCATTATAACCTTACTGGGCTCTAAAACTAATAGAGGTCTAATAATCATGCATCCAAATCCTACCAAGGTTAACAAAAGTAACTCTATGGGACAGCGAAATTATAGGACACATATAGCATCCAAGACTCCAAAATCAAGAAATGAGTCAAGGAAAACTTATCATCTTAGGCTAGAGGAGAAATAGAAGGGGACATAAGGATATGGGGACATCTCATTGGCCCTTGGCCTCCCAATTAAGCACCTTCAACTAACACCCTTACTAAAATACCACTCCTCAACATTTTATGAAAGCATTTTCTTAATCCTCTATTTCTTAGCTTGCCGGTCTAAGATCCCAATTGGTACTTCTAAATTAGAGAGGTTCTCATCTAAGCACTCTTGCTCACAAGAAACCTTACCAACACCAATCAAAGACTCATATGATCCTACCAAAATGGGACTAAACTTCTCAACTCACTACACCTTTTAAGGAATGATTATAAGGAAAGCCTAACTCATGACCATCAAGGACACTCAATGACCTTACCATCTAAGTACATTATGCCTCACTTGGGGTAGGCCTATACAAACTCTTTACAACATCACTTCCTTCAATTCTAAGGTCGGAGCAAGTCATAACTAAATCTTCACACTCATCACACAAGATGATTCTCAACCATGGAGGATTTAACTTGTATCCTCTTTTAAAGGAGTCTACTCAGTCAACATCGCTAGGCACCACTTAAGCACCACTATTCCACCAAAATTCCAACACATCCTAGAACTCATTAGGTCTAAGTTGGGTTATACCAACAACCACATATGTCTACAATTAACCCATGTATACTAAGGGCAACACAAAATTTCATCATATCCACTTTATCAAGTTACAAAAGACAAGTATTACCAGAATAGAAATAAGCATGACACACATACCGGGAGCAACATTAGGAGGATACTCTTGTTAATCTCTAGATTGAAGAACATCGGACCTAATTTTCTTCCTTTCTTTTCCCCCAGTGGCAAGTACCGAGCAATCTCTTATTTTGTTGTCACTCCTACGACATCCATAACAATCATTCGTGCCGGCTAGACACTTACCATCATGTTTCTTTCCACGCCTATCACAAGTAGGCCTAATCACATAAGATCCACCACCACTCACTTCTTGAGATTTTTGGGGTAGACACCTTTTTGTGGTTAAACCTTATGGGAAACTTAGAAGATCTTTGTCCATGAAACCTTTGTCTCTTTCAATTCTACTAAGGTTGGATCAAGACAAATCTAGACCATTTCATCCCTTATCATCACCTTTGGTGGGATCTACCAACCAACCATGTCTAGGTATTATCTAAGCACCCTACTCAAAATGACCATACTTAAGATCAATCTTAAAAGACAACTAACTCTTTGAAGAAGGTCAACACCTACACTCTTCCTCCTTACGTCAACTAGGTGGTACATGCACCCTCAAAGTCAACCTTAAGACACAGCATAATCCAAACTTATGGCATAGAATTTCCCCATTTTCCACTCTCGGATAGGCTCATTCGGGAACTAACAATTTGACTATATGGGTTCTATCATCAACTAACATAACCTCACAATCACCTTGCTAGGTAGGCACACTATCTCCCCGTTGGGAATAAGCCTACCCAAATTCTTCTTAACATCATTCATAACACAAGGCAACTATGAAGCATCATTCACACTAAAGGCAACATCATAATCTAATACGTCAAATATGTCAAGTCACATAGACATAAATGGAATCACAACCAACCTTTCTCCCTCGCTCCTTGTAGCATAAGCCCTCCGAGTAGTCATATCCTAAAGACCACCGGTTAGATAGAAAGACGTTAGAGAGTTAAACTCTATGGCACAATTAGAGAATGAAGAAATGAAGTTTCCTAACATCCGATACCCTCCTATTCATAAAATGTGGCGCGCTTCACACTTACGAACAAGATTCTACTAGATGAGGTTTGAGACATCCTAAAAACCATCCCAAAAACCTTATGCTCTGATACCAAGTTTGTCACGAACCGAGGTTACCCCTAGAAGTAACAAGGAGTAATTGACCCTGAAGGGGTCGCATACAAGCCTCATAGCATACATGAACATAAAAGCATAGGAAAATAGTGCAGAATTTAAAACTTTTCTTTACAATCGAAGTCTCTTATAAAAGGAAAGAGAATCTTTGACACTATGTCTCAAACCATCTATTATACTTAGAATACAACTCTTGAAATACAATCCTAGGGACATAACCCTTACAACCAAAGTCTAAAGCATAAAAGAGAGACAATAGACGACATATGGCCATGCCCTCGAATACATTGAGGACTCACCAATCTTCTTCTTCTTGATCTCCTATGAACCTAGCCACGAGGATGGAATCCAATATCTCCAAAGCCTACCCTTATAGAAAATGTAGAAAGATGGGGTTAGCACAAAAAGTACTAAGTATGAAATCCATGCACAAAAACCATTAAAACATGTATAAAAAGGGACATTGAAATCATGCTATATGCCATTTTTTAACATCATCTTTGAAATAGTTGGAGAATGCAACAAATAAGGCAAATCACATACATTTCATTATAACATTAGAGATGTCATTATAATAACAAGCATAGTCTCCAACATCAACATAATACAAATCCCAATCTTCACAATACATAGCCTCCAATCATAAAGTAATGCCAACTTAAATACCAAGATCATCTCATCATGAAGTAATCATCACATAAGAAACCCCAAAGAAGCACTTGTGCAATGTATGGTAACTAACATGCATTTACAATGTACAACACAAGCCAAAATCACATTCATACTCATTTCATAGTAAAGCCATTACCTTAGTAACCCCTAAGGAACACTTGTTCGATGTATGGTTAGCATCCCATAATACCAACCCTACTAAGTACTCCTTTGAAGCTACCTTAGTCGTGCATTTCATCTTTAGACCTCATTATAATAAATAGTCACAAATAAGGAAATAGTCATGCACATTACTTGAATTATAAAGAAAGTCATTCATAATAACTATCCATTCAATACACATGTATGTATTCAAATATCATCATTAAACATAGAGGAACCATCCATGACATCCTACTAAGTCTGCTTGTGCAATGTGAAAGTCATACCCCCACTCCTACTAAGTAAACTCACCAAAAATTCATAGTATAGTTCATGTCTCATTCATTATCTTTATTATTTAGGGAAAGTAGCCATGACCGACATAGACAATGTGAACTACATAGAATCTGGTGTCGTGTAACCCCACACTGAAAGAAGGTGTCCTACTTGCCTAAGGTAGAACTAAATATATAGCTATAAGATGGCACTAGCTAAGTCCTATGTTGGCACATAGTTATGGGATAGGGAGATTTCTTCTACAAACCCGGCCTCTTGCATTGGCGGAGGAGCTTCCATCTCATGAGTTCACTTGGATGACCTAACCTATTACATTGGAGGAAGGGTCTTTACCTCATTTTCCATATCCACTCGGTGCTAAGCATTATTTTCCAAATTAGACATCATTAGTCTTGAATTGTATTTACATGTGTGAAGGAGTGCTCTACCCTTCATTCAATACAATTCATCAAAATAGCTCATAGATTCATTAAAGTAAGAATGTACTTTCAACTTTAGAATCAGAATTAGTATGTGAGAATAACTTTCACACCAAAATCATGTGTTCTCATGAGAATGGACTTTCAATCAACACAATAGGATCATCATGGTCATGTACATTTCATGCATAATAATGTGTAAAGGTGCTTATGAGAACTATACTTTAAATTAACACCATTGATACATAATAATCATGTTTATGTATGGAGTTTGTGTGTGTGTATTTGTCCTTGCAATGACATAACAACAATATTATCATAATCCTAGATAATTCATACAATATTAAATGTAAGGGTAAGGGAAGAATGGCCTTTCAACAATACCACAATATGCCCAATATTTATAGGACCTTTACTTTCTAAGTAAATCATGAGTTCACACACAATCTTGTGAACATGCACAAACCTTCACAATATGCCCTTCAAGGTCTATGGACCAACTCATCCCAAACATATAACAATAGGACATTAGATAAGGGAATACCATGATCCAACAACTCATCAATACCTTAATCACATCATGATTAGCACTTTATACTTCAAGTATTCACAAACATGCTTATAATATCATGATCAAGTCAATTCATGTTTAGAAGCATTACCCTAAACCAATTCGAGTCTAGGTGATCTAATCTAAGGCATTACATGAAGAATTTCATCATTCTAGGAGGATCACATTTAAACCCATAATTTTTCTCTTTCATGACACAACCCTAGGCTATATCAATTCACCTTAGAAATCTTAGGTTAATCAAGTATACATGTAAAATCACACTTAGATCATGCAATTACATCATAATTAACTCACATTCAATCAATTGGACCAACTTGCAAAACCATCACATACTGTAAAGAAGAACCATAGCTAGGGTTGGGGAAAACTCATGGATTCTTTGGAATTCAAGTTAAAATCATCTAAAATCAGTAGTATCATCAATAAAAAAACATAATTCAACCTTTAAGAACAACTTTTAAATGAATCCATGGGGTTGAGTTGAAACCCTAGCTAATTGGGTTTTCTAGAATTGAGTTAAAAGCTTTTGAAAGGGCTCCTTGGGTGATATCTTCCCAAGGATGAAGAACTCCCATACATTAGGTGTAGAATCGAACCAATTTCGTGTAGAAAATCTCCCTTCTTGAAGCTCTAACTTGGTTTCCTTCTTGGTTCTTCAATGAAGTTTCTAGAGAGAAGATTCTTGGATGGGAAAGTAGTTTGGTTTTGATTTGGGGTCTTGGGTTTTAATGACTTAATGAGGTGTTTACTACTTTAAAATACTTTATATATATGCAATAAACCCATATTAAACAACCCCTACTTAAAACAAACTAAAAAAATATTACCTAAACTAACCCACCTATTGGTCCAACTTTGGGCAGATTGCAGGTGCAATCCACGCCCCATGGATCTACAGGTTGTTACACATACATTTAACCCTGTGATTATTGATTCCATAGTTGATTAACACTCATTTAAACAATGTAATTGCATGAATCCTGAAAAGAGTTATAGCTCTGGACTTTACCCAATCATTGTTTGAAACCTTTGAAATTGAATCGGTCTTGTTTATCTTTGGCTAACTTTTAGATTATAGAATAAATCACTCTGGAATATTGATAACACTTGTGTTTAACTGAAAGTATTGGAACAATAAAGTTATTCTAATTGTAAGTCTCTGTGGGTACGATACCCGGCTCTTTATAAGAGCCACTTTAATACTTGAACAACCACGTACACTTGTATGTGTGATTTGCGCGCAACAAGTTTTTGGCGCCGCTCCTGGGGATTTTAGAATTAGGAATTATTTGATTTTTTCTGATTTATGAAGTTTAAAAGCAAGTGTTGACAACTTGATCTTAGCAATTCATTGTTGCAGGTTGTACTAAAATTCCAAAATGGACGACGATCAAGGATTGGTAGAGCCTCTAGCTGAACCGAAAATATTCGTTCACTATCAGAGAAGGCTAAGACGACTTACTTATCCAGTCCCTCTTGTTGCTAATGAACCAACATCTCCAATAGCAAGAGTTGAGCAAGAGGAACCTGTAGTAATGGCTGAGATGAAGGTAAGAGACGTGGAAATCCCATGTACCACCAATGTGACTTCATGCATTCAGAAACCTTCAGCTGGTGGAAGGTTTGAAATGAAGTAAAGTACGGTGCAACTATGGCACACTAATGGGCAGTTCACTGGTATGTCACATGAGGATTCAACAGTCCACATCCAAAACTTCTTCGAGATCAGTGACACCTACACTCAAACTAGAGTAAACGAGAATTACGTGAGGCTCACTTTATTCCCCTTTTCTCTTCTTGGGGAATCAAAAATATGGTTGAATTTTGAGCCCGCTAACTCTATTACCTCCTAGAATGATCTTGCACAGAAGTTCCTTATCAGATTTTTCCCATCTAGGAAAACACCTAAGTTAAAGAGTGATATCCTGAGTTTCCGACATAAAGGATGAGAAAACTTGTACCAAGCTTGGGACAGGTTTAAATCTATTTTGATGAGTTATCCACATCATCATCAATCTAACGAGGTGTTGGTCCATACCTTCATTGAAGGATTGGAGCCTAACACCTAAAGGTAGTAAGGCTTTGGAGAAGACTTATGCTAAGATATTCACCTTGCTGAAAAGGATCTCACAGGGTAACCCTGAATGGAACGGAGGAGGAGTGAAACCTGTGATACAGAAAACTATAGGTATGATGGAAGTAGATGTAGTGACTTCCTTAACCGCAGAGATTGTTGCAATGCAGAACATGATGAACACTCACCTCAACAATCTATCATTGGGACAACAGCCAACTCAGGTGAATGTAGTTCAACAACCACTAACTTGGTGTGAAATTTGCGGAGGTGGTTATCATAGTGCAGAGGTATGTGGTGCAAACCTAGATTCTGTGAATTTTGTAGGGAATGAAAAATGAGGAGGAGGCCAGCAGAACTATGGAAACTCTTACAATCCGAGTTGGTGTGACCATCGAAATTTCGATTGGGGAGGAAATCAAAATTAGGCTCAAGGAAAAAAATCAATATAGACCCTAGGGAAACGCACAAGGGTATCAACCACAGGTTCAACGGGAGCAGCCAAATAAGCAGTCTAATAACATGAGAATGGAAGATATGCTGAAAAAGATTATGGCTGATCAAGCTCAGGTAATTGTTGATGTGAGAAATAATCAGCTAGCTACACAGGATCTGGAGAAACAATTCAGGCAGTTTTCTAGTGCCCAGAACTCACGACCGCAAAGAGGTTTGCCGGGAAACACTTATCCAAATCCCAAGCAGGTAAATGTGGTAGGTACACGCAGTGGTTTGCAGTTGAAGGAGTTAGCTCCAAAGAAAAGGAACACTGATTCTATGAGTTAAGAGAGTGAAACCAAAGAAAGTGACGTCGTTGCACAAGAAGAAAGAGTGCAACCAATAGTGAAACCACCTCCTCTATTCCCTCAAACGTTTAAGAAACAGAAGGAGGATGAATGTTTTGGTAAGTTTCTCTCTCTTTTGAAACAAGTTCACATTAACTTGCCATTGGGAGATGTTTTGCAAGGTATACCCAGGTATGCTAAATATGTGAAGGAGATTGTGGCAAAGAAAAGGAGGCTGACTGAATATAAGACTGTCGCAATTACTAAAGAGTGCAGCTCCCGAATCCAAAATAAGTTGCCCACCAAGCTGAAAGATCCAGGTAACTTTACGGTTCAGAGCATTTATGTGCAAGGATTGTGTGATCTAGGAGCTAGTATAAATTTGATGCCAACTTCGTTGTATAAAAAGCTAGGGTTAGGTAGTCCTAAACCTACTACCATCATCTTACAGATGGATGGCTAATAGATTTGTTTCTAGGCTTGAGGGTGTTGTAGAGGATGTCTTAGTGCAAGTGGGATCGTTGATATTACATGTAGACTTCATAGTTATGAATTTTGAGCCAGATCTTGAAGTCCCATTCATTTTGGGAAGACCTTTCTTGGCTATAGGGCATGCTATGATATATGTAGCAGTTGGGAAACTCATTATGTAGCAGATGATAAAGTGGAGGTTTTGCTGTGTACAAGGCATTCAAGCTACTAGTTGTATATGAAGAGTTGTCTACAATAACTGTTATAGATCTTGAGGCAGAGGCTCGATATATTGCGTCCAAGGTCCCTTTAGAGTGAGTGTTAGTAGGAGATGATATCTATGGGGATGTTGAGGCACAAGAAATGGTGAAATTTCTTGATGTTGCACCTGTAGGTACATCAGGAGATCGATGGGAGCCTTTGAATATTGTATTGGGTCCTCCACCCAAGCCTTCCATTGAAGAAGCACCCAAGCTGGAGTTAAAGCATTGCCAACCCACCTCAGGTATGCATTTTTGGGGGATGATAAAACTTTACTGGTTATTTTGTCTGCAGTATTGTCTGAAGCACAGGTGGAAGCAGCAATAAGTATCTTGAGAAAGAGAAAAGCAGCCTTGGGTTGGCAAATGTCCGACATCCATGGAATAAGTCCCGCGTTATGCATGCATAAAATTTACATGGAGAAAGGCCATAAGCCGAGTGCACACCATCAACGGATACTAAACCCAGTGATGAAGGATGTCGTGAGAAAAGAGGTGATCAAGTGGTTAGATGCAGGGATTGTGTACCCCATATCAGATAGTAAATGGGTGAGTCTGGTACAGTGTGTGCCCAGGAAGGGGAGAATGACGGTGGTAACCAATGAGAAAAATGAATTCATCCCCACAAGAACAGTGACTGGGTGGCGCATATGCATGGACTATAGGAAGTTAAATGATGCCACTAGAAAGGACCATTACCCAGTGCCATTTATTGATCAGATGTTGGATAGATTGGCGGGTCGGGAATATTACTACTTCATGGATGGCTACTTAGGGTACAATCAGATAATCATTGCACCAGAGGATAATGAAAGGACTACCTTCACGTGTCTGTATGGCACTTATGTGTTCAAGCGCATGCCCTTCGGATTATGCAATCCATCGATGACATTTCAGAGATGCATGATGGAAATATTCCATGATATGGTTGAGGATTTTGTTAAGGTGTTCATGGATGATTTCTCGATATTTGGTGAGTCTTTTGACCTTTGTTTGACTAATCTTGACAGCGACCTTGCTAAGTGTGAAGAAACAAACCTTGTGTTGAACTGGGAGAAGTGTCACTTCTAAGTTCGAGAGGGGATTGTGTTGGGACACGAAATCTCCAAGAATGGACTGGAAGTTGACAAAGCTAAAGTGGAGGTTATTGAGAAGTTAGCACCTCCCATTACAATGAATGGAGTTAGATGTTTTCTGGAACATGTTGGGTTCTACAGGAGATTCATTAAGGACTTTTCTAAGACTACAAGACCCATGTGCTGCCTGTTAGAAAAAAAGGTGAAGTTTGTATTTGATGAGAACTGTTTGTAGGCATTTGAGTTGTTGAAGAAGAAGTTGATAGAAGCTCCTATACTGATTGGTCCTAACTGGGAGCTTCCATTCGAGCTCGTGTGTGATGCCAGTGATATAGCGATTGGGGCAGTGCTTGGGCAGCAAAAAGATAAGATGTTTCATTCCATCTACTATGCTAGCAAGACACTTGATGCAGCTCAATCGAATTATATTGTCACGGAGAAAGATATGTTGGCATTAGTGTTTGCATTTGATAAGTTTAGGTCATACTTGATAGGAACCAAGGTTGTAGTTTATAGTGATCATGTTGCACTCCGGTATTTGTTTAACAAGAAGGATGCCAAGCCGAGGCTGATTAGGTGGATTCTGATCTTGCAAGAATTAGATCTAGAGATAAAAGATAGGAAGGGAACTGAGAACCAGATAGCTGATCATCTGTCCAGATTAGAGGACTCATCTCATCTGAAGAATGAAGGGCAGATTCGCGAAGAGTTTCCTGATGAACAATTGCTTACATTGGATCTTGCTCAAGTGACTTGGTATGCTGACATTATAAATTTTGTTGGTGAGTGGTTTATTTCCACCAGGGGCCTCAACACATCAAAAACAAAGGTTGAAGTATGATGCACGCTTCTATGTATGGGATGAGCCCTTCTTATTCAAACAGAGACCTGATCAGATGGTGCGAAGGTGTGTAGCTGAACATGAGGAAGTACAAGTGTTGGAGGGTTGTCAGTCTTCGCCATATGGTGGATACCACGGGGGCGAACACACTGCACATAAGGTATTGCAATCTGATTTCTTTTGGCCTACTCTTTTTAAAGATGTTGCTATGTTTGTGAAGGGTTGTGATCAATGTCAAAGGATGGACACCATTTCTAGAAGGCATGAGATGCCATTGAGCAATGTACTGGAAGTTAAGATCTTTGACGTCTGGGGGATATACTCATGGGACCATTCCTATCATCTCGTGGAAATCAATACATCTTAGTGGCAGTGGACTACGTCTCCAAGTGGGTGGAGGCAGTTGCATTACCATGTAATGATACAAAAGGCGGACGTGAAATTCATCCGAAAGCACATATTCACCAGGTTAGGAACTCCAAAGGCTATGATCAGTGATGGAGGTACGCACTTTATTAATAGTTCAGTGCGAAATTTGTTCGCCAAATATGGGGTAAGACACAAGGTAGCTACAGCGTATCATCCAAGACTAGTTGGCAGGTGAAAGTGTATAATAGAGAAGTAAAGTAGATCCTCCAAAAGACTATGAATGCCCAAAAAAAAGATTGGGCTGACAAGTTAGATGATGCTTTATGGGCATATCGAACTGCATACAAGATACTGATAGGGACTTCTCCTTATCGAATGGTGTTTGGAAAAGTGTGTCATCTCTCAACTGAATTTGAGCATAAGGCATACAGGGCGATCAAAAAGTTGAATTTGGATGCTAAATTAGCTGGAAAGAAAAGGATAACTCAGCTACATGAGTTAGAAGAATTCAGGCTCCACACCTATGAGAATGCTAAGCTTTACAAAGAGAAGAGGTGGCATGACAATCATATTATGTCACGCACCTTTGAGCCTAGTCAATTGGTGCTGCTATTTAATTCAATACTGAACTTGTTCCCCGAAAAGCTTAAGTCTAAGTGGAGTGGTCCGTTTGAATTTGTAAGGATGACCCAACATGGTGCAGTGGAGTTAAGTAACAAGGATAAAAGATCTACTTTCCTTGTGAATGGGCAATGTGTGAAGCATTATTTTGGAAATGATATTGATCGTTAGCTCGAAGCGCTAACGTTGAATGACGAATGAGTCATGATATAAGTCGTGTTGCGACATTAAATGAAGCGTTGCACGGGAGGTAACTCGTGACTCTTTTGTAATAGTTAGGATTTCTATGCTTTTGTTTTGTTGTTTCAATTCATAGGAATTAGCACAAAAAAAATATATCCAGAAAAAATACAAAAATATGAGTCGTTCCACGACCGTAACTAAGGCACTGGGTGGGAGGCAACCCATCGTGTTTTTACTAACATGTTTTGTGCTGAAAATGTGCAGGAATCAGGATTAAAGACATGTTCCGCGTTGCGGAGGTGTGTGGGAATTTTGCCTCACTTGGGATTAATTTTCAAAGTTGAGGAAGACCGATCCGTGACCTTCCCGCGTCGCGGAGGGAGTCCCATATTTTCATTTTGGCTAGAAGTAGTTTTTACATCGAGAAAAAGGCCCCACCGTGACAGTCCCACGTCGCGGAGAGAGGTAATAATTTTTTCCTCACGTGGAATTAATTTTCCAGGACGAGGCAAACGGGTCTGTACCGTAACCGCGTCGCGCCCCAGTTAAGGATTTGTTCTTTTCATTAAATGAAACAGGTTCTACCCATTTCTAATTGAAATAACCCGACCCAATACACCTTTTAACCCCAAATTTCCATCCCAAACCCCATTTTCTCCAAAATTTTGCGACTTTTCCCCTCCCTTTTCCCTTGCGATTTATCCAAGTTTCATCTGTAACGTGGAGCTACTTCAACCTTCCTTCTTGATGACTTTCTCCAATTTCACCTCTCCAGGTATGAATTCTCGGCTTCTCTTGCTATTATGGATATTATTGCTTGCGATGACTCTTGTTTAGAGTATTTAGGTTTGGGAAATCATGGGCTATTCATGTGAAGGTTATGGGTCATGGTGAGAGTGGTTTATTTTGTGTTGCTCTGGGTGATTTTGAATTCTTGATTAGAAATCATCTATTATTTATTGTTGTGGTTTGGAATCGGTCATGGTGTGAATTTTGCATGAATGTGGTTTCATGAACATGTTTGTCTTGAGGAATGGGAAGTATTTTTGTTTTAATTGTGGAAACTCTGTAGTGCTTATCCGGTATTTCGAAGTTTGAGTAGAAATTACCTCTAATTGCTAGTGTGAGAGTTGTGTTGCATATTTGAAGGGGTGGTCGAACATCTGATTCGGATTATTGTAGGGTTTGTTGGTTTACTGATGTCGTTTCCATCATGATGGCTATGTGTAGTTGCAATCTTAAGTTGGTATTGTCAATTAGGAATTGAAGGGTGAATGAGCATGGGTTTGTAACGCTTGCAGGGTTATTTATGGATTAAGGCCATGTATTTCTAAAGTTTGAATGGGTAGAAAATCTTTGCGAAGTGCTTTTGGTTGAGTTGTGATTCTAACATGGCTGCATGGGCTAGTTGGGTGTCAATTCTTGAGTAACACTAATTTAGTATTTCTTCGTGAAAGGTGTCATGTGGATCTAAATCTTCGTTCTGAGGTTGAGTTTTTGTTTTGATATTGATGTATGTTTGTTCACCTGAGGGAAATATGAGTACCTAGGTTGAGGTATGTATTGAACTAAGTGTGGCGTGGTGTGTGAACATCAACCAAATTGATCAATATTGTGTATTGTGCTTGAGCTGAATTATATTCTTTTTGCAAGAAATCACATTGAGCTCACAAAGACCCGGTAAGGAAGTTGCCACCTCGAGCTAGAAGAAGCAGGTTCAAAGTGGTGGGAATGTATCTCCCGCGCCTACAGTACCTAGGGGTCAAACAAGGCGGATCGAGGTAAAAGTTGTTACCAAAGAAGGGAAGACATGGTGTAAGAAGCTCACTGAAGCGAGGTATTTTTCTATTATGTGTATTGACAGGGATAGCTTGGCTTGGGAGTTCCCACAGATACTGAGGCGGATCAGGGAGTTGCATATGGAGTTTATCTTCGCAGAGCCGGGAGAGTGAAACTTGCACATTGTATGCGAGTTTTACGCCAACTGGGCGCCTGATGGAGATCACATTTTGTGACTGTGAGGGGAGTAGAGGTGTCTATCACACCCGCAGTTATCAATGACATAGTAGGTACGTCATAGGACACAAATCCACTGGTGCTCACTGGGATGAACATATGCCCACTCTACAGAGCTATTCGACATACTCTGTGTGGTCCTCTGTCTATGGTGAAATGGACTAAGCACAGCGGGAAGAGATATCACCAACCTCTTCCCTATGCTCACATGCTTAGGGAGGCGTGCATATGGCTGAATATTGTTATGAATTGTTTGATATCGGGGCTGAATTACACGAAAATTACTCGGGACAGAGTTTTCTTGGTATATGCATTGATGAAGGCTACGAAGCTAAATGTTGGGGCGGTCTTGAAATTGGCGATGCGGAAGGCCCGGGTTCACAAAGGGCGGAGGTATGCTTTTAGAGGTCTTATTACCAAGTTGTGTCGTACTGCAGCTGTTCCAGAAGAAAATGTCGACTACATGGCACCATTATTCCCAGCACCCATGGACATCAAAAGGACCTAGGGGCCCGACACTGAGCTTGGCCCAACTCTCACCACTGCAGAGCGCCATATGCGGGATGAGCTTATCATGGCTAGGATGTATGGCCTAGAGATGTTGCGTTACCAGAATGGTTGTTGGGCTTCCACTGACGCGCAATTGGGAGATGTAGAGAGGCGCTATCCACTGAATGCCCACGCCAAGGCCCTGCTTAGCATTGGGCTTGAGTTTCGTGAGTCGCTTGATGATGACATTCTGACCGATGAGGAGCGATTGCGTACTAGCTCGGACATAGGGTCCTATTCTGATGAGGAGTTAGACCCCGCTCTTGCCGGTGATGAGGCCGAAGGGGGTGATGCTATGGAGGATTGATCAGGGAGTATTTTCACCTTACCTCTTATATTGTTCTGATTTTTGTAAAGCACTGGGGACAGTGCTAATGTTTAAGTGTGGAGTGAGGGTGAAATCATATTTGGTCTGTATATATTTTTGAACATTGTCAAAGTCTACTTTTTATTTGTTTTATTTTAATTTTGGGTTCCTTGGAGGTAGTTTTCGGTTCTTTGGCCAAGAAAAGTCCATTTGAACCGTGCAAAATACAAAAATATTTTATCTTTTTAAGGATTGAGTCAGTAGTCGTAGTTGAGTCACATTGCCCAATGATAGATCGATGACAACCGTCTTAAGGGCAATTTTGCCATTGAGTCTTAGGTTGGTTTGTGTGTTGAAGCTGAAATTCTGAAAGGATAATGTATGAAAGCATGATTCAAAGTTGATGTATGAATGTATGCAATTGAACTTTTGTATTTGACTTGAATGAGTGCAACTTAAGCTTAAATTGGAGCTTGGGCATGAACTGACTGTGTGTTGTGATTGATCCATTCTTGAGTAAAACTTGTACCATGAGCGATGAGTTTTTGTAGTTTATATGTAATGCATCTGAGTCTAGAACTAGCCCAGCATGTTATTGAAACGAAATAAAAGTGGTGTTGTGTTTAGAAGATGATAATAGGCTTCCTTTGCAATGTCTTGAATATTAGCCTATACAGAAATAATATCCCTAGTATGGTCCAATTGAGCCTTTTTAGCCTTGATTTTGTTCTAACCCATGGAAGTAAGCCGAATTCCTTTTATTGATACCGTTAGTTTTGATCCCAAATCCCTAATGCACTATGTAAGATGTAAAAGTGAAAACGCTGGGAAAAGTAAATAGGGTGAAAATGTTTAGTTCGTGGGGAAGAGAGAAAAAAGGAAGTAAAAGAATGCCCCATAAGTGTTGTAAATCTGAGATTGGCCTCGGTCTTTAGGACATTGTGCACTTCGACTAAGGTTAAAAGCCTAAGTTGAAGGTGGCTAACTTGGAGAATACCTTAATGATGGCCCTGGTCCTTAGAAGGACATTGTGCACCTTAACTCGAGAGAAATCTCTAAGTCAAGGGTGGCTATTGTTGAGTGGAAAAAAAAAGCTATAGACATAAAGGGGCGAGTGAGAAATATTGGCAAGGTTGATAGTACTAATGGAAATCTATGTAGAAAGAGGGGGCAGAAGAAAAGAAATAGTTGTGAATGTAAGAAAGAAATTAAATCTCGTGCATTAGGGAAGATAAGACACTAATTTTATCTAAATGAATCCTCCCTTACCTCAAGCCTGCATTACAACCAGAATAAGTCCTATTTGATTTTGAGCATAACACACTTCATTAGTGGAGATGTACATAATGGGCAAGCTTATGGTTCTCAATGCATGCATGTATGATGTCTTTGTTGAGTGAGAGTGTACCTTGTTTGCAAAGTCCTTAAAGTATATTCAATTTGCTGAGTTGAGTGTGTGGACTATTCTTTGGAGTGAGGGGCACTTGTTGTATGAAAGATAGGTGATATGTAATGGTGCACGTGTTGTTGAATGCTTTGGTTGCTAAAAGTTGTCAAGTTAATTACATGAGTCATGCATATTTTGAATGAAATCATGCATGTGTTAACTAGTTACAGATCCTTGGAAGAAAGTGGCGGATGCACAAATACCATAGTAGGGAGTCTAGGTCTAGGATTAGTTAGTAAGTTGTTCGAGGACGAACAAAGCTCTAAGTGTGGGATAGTGATCTTAGGCGTATTTATATGCCTAAGGACCTAACAATACCTACATTTAGGCCAAGTTTGGACCCATTTATGCGAATTAGAGTCACTTAGAGTCGTTTGATTTTATATGTACTAACCAGTATGATTAGTTGTGTAGGTGAGCTTAAATGGAGAAACGAGCATTGGAATGGACATTGTGTAACACAAAAGATCCGAGTCAAAAAGAAAGTAAGGAAGAAAAAGGAAGAAATAAATTCCAAGACATATTCGTACCCTCTCTGCATTGCGGAGAGGAATTTTATTTTGAGCTCGTGAAATAATTTCCAGGTAGAGCACTTTGTGGCCTTTCCGTGTCGCGGAGACGGATTTTAATTTTGGTTCGCAAAAATGGATTTTGAGGCAGAACCATCCGTGGAGTGGCCGCATCGCGGAGAAAGTTTTCTTGCCTTGAAGTGAATCACAGAAACACCTCCACGTCGCGTCTGTGCATGCCAGATTTGGCCGTTTCAACTTTAGTATAAATAGGTTAATATTTTATTTTATTAAACATTCTTTTTATGGGTTTTGAAGAACGACGACTTGGAGAGCTATATCATCATTTTTAGGGCTCTTTCGTAAACTCTTTTACTTTCCATCTATTTATTATAATTGAACATTGTTTGATCGAAACTATTGTTAAGAGTAGCTATATACCCTAGTTCTAGGGATGTGGCCACATGATGATTGTAATCTATTGTGTTTTCATTGGATTGATATAGATTGTCACAAGAATCTTTCTTATGTTCTTGCTTTTCGTATTTCGTGCCTGATCACTATTGAAATAAACACATTGTCTGAATTGAACTCGGGAGAGGAATAAGAGGATAAAACGTAGGGCATAAGGATCATGATTTTCTCTTAATAATTAAGGTTAATTTTTATCTAGGATAGGGATATACGTAGAAACCATGCTTGGTCACTATACATGAAGAAATCGTAATGCTCGGTACTTGATCCGACCTTTCCCCGCTCAACGATGTAGTTAGGTTGTCATTTATCATAGACAATTAGAGGTCGGGAGACCATAATCATACATTTAACCCTCTGATCTTTTATTCGATAGTTGATTAACACCCATTTAAACAATATAATTGCATGAATCCTGATAAGAGCTGCAGCCCTGGACTTTACCCAATCATTCTTTGAAATTGAATCGCTCTTGTTTAATTTTGGTCAACTTTTAGATAATAGAATAAATCACTCTGGAAATATTGACAACGCTTGTGTTTAACTGAAAGTATTGGAACAATCAAGTTATTCTAATCGTAAGTCTTTGTGGGTACGATACCCGGCTCTTTATAAGAGCCACTTTAATACTTGAACGACCACGTACACTTGCATGTACGATTTGGGCGCAAAAGTACACCAAGGGCAATTATCAACGATTGAGGTTATCACTTTTGTAATAAGTTGTTCAAGGCGTTGCTTGAGAACTATGGTGTTCGTCACAACGTAGCAACTCCTTATCATCCGCAGATTAGTGGGAAAGTTTAAGTGTCGAATAGAGAGATAAAGCAAATCCTTGCGAAGACTGTGAATGCCAACATAACTGATTGGTCAAGAAGGCTTGATGATGCTCTATGGACTTATCGCACTGCATTGTAAACTCCCATAGGTATGTACCCCTACAAACTTGTATATGGGAAGTCTTGTCATTTGCCTATAGAGTTAGAGCACAAAGCAATGTGGGCACTCAAGAAGCTAAATTTGGATTGGGGAGCCGCATCAAGTCAAAGATTGAATGAGATGAATGAGCTTGATGAGTTTCGCCTAAAAGCATATGAAAGTTCATCCTCATACAAGAAGAAGATGACAAAGTACCATGATCAACATATTGACAAACGAGAATTCACTCACGCTGACTTGGTACTCTTATTTAACTCAAGTTTGTATTTGTTCCCTAGCAAGCTCAAGTCCAAGTGGACCAAACCTTTTAAAGTGACTAAAGTATTTCCACATGGTGCAGTTGAACTCGAGAATAAGGAAGGAACGAGGTTCAAGGTGAACGGTCAGCGGATAAAGATCTACTTGGGACAATCTGAGAATGTTAATGAGGTGATAGAGAAGTGGGGCTTGAGGAAGTTTGAGTAATCAAGGTGTCAGCATCGTGCCATGAAATTTAATCAAGTGCTACTTAGGAGGAAACCCAAGATGTAATATCTAGCCAATCTTAGGAATGTTTGTTTATTTTCAATTTCTTTCAGCTTTCTTTTCTTATAAAGAAGTATAGTTTTTTTTTAGTTTCTAGAGATTGGCTAGAATAGGATATAATAGGGTCCGTGTCCAAATAGAGTCAAGAAAATGTAAAAAGGAAGTTCTAACGTTTGCTACATGTGCAGGGAAACAAAGGAAAATATTCAAAAATAAGTTCTGTTGTTGTGGTCTACGGTCCCCATTTACAGTCCGTCGTTCAATAGACAGATCGTAGTAGGTGGCCGTAGATCCCAGGTATGTTTTCTAAAAATCACTAAGTGTCAAGGAGAACCACGGAACCCATTGAATGTTGATTAATTCACTGACCATCGACGGGGTTACGTGAATCCAACCTAGGGTTATAGTCGACCCGACCCAGACCTTTTCTTTTAAAACTCATCATGTTTAAAACATCCCCCATTTCCCTCGTTTTTCCCCAACCGTTACAACTCTCAAAATAGCCGCCCTTACACATTCTCAACCCTCCATTTCCCCAAATCACTCTTATAGTAACTCAAATTTCTCCCCCACCCCCAGAATCGCTCACTTACTCTCCTAGATTTTATTCCATTTTTCCTCCCCCATTTTCCCCAAAATATTTTTCTTCTCCATTTTCCTTCCTCCCACAAAAAGCAAGGTCCTGGTTTGGTGTCAAAGATTGATTAGGGTACAGAGGAATAACTGCAAACACACTCACCAACTTTTCATAACTTGTAAGGTAAGCAATTTTAAGAACTTTAAACTTTTCATTGTCTAAGTTGAAATCACAAAGTTGTACTTGACCTTGGGTATAAATTGCATTTTTAATGTGTAAAACTAGTTCTAATTTACCCTTGGAACGATGGTATTGTGAGTGTGTTGATGAATGAATCTGAATAATGGGATTTATATGTCTATATGAAGTTGTTGACTTGGGGTTTCAAAGTATTATTGTTTGAAAGAATAAATTGTCTGATTGAAGCCCTAGGGATGATAGAATACAAAGTAAATGTGCTGAAATTCATATTCTAGAGGTTGTATAGAAGTTATGATTTGAAATCGATGTGTGCCTATTATTAAGTGAATCACAAAAGCAGTAGTACTGTTCGATGACCTTGATCCACCGATCATTGGTCAACCTACGGACCATCGACTGAGGTTCGTCGTTCCAAGTGACATCACAGTAGCCCTAGTTGAGAACCACGACATAGACTACCATCCGTCGTTTGATCAACAAACCGTTCTACATGACTATGGTTCCATCTTCAGAAACTCAAAAATTTGCTTCCTGAATTACGGAAGGGACTGATGGCTCGTCATTCAATAACCAGTACGTAAGTACCCACCGTAGGTCCAAAACATACCTACTGTCTAATATTTTAATTCTTTTTTCTAAGTTTATTTTTTGTCTAAAATTTTTCTTTTGTTCTTTTTTAGTTCTTTGGTTACCACCTAGTCTCCCACAGGTTGAATGGCACCAAAAAAAGCACCCGTCTACTCGAGGAGAGGAAAGTCCAAGTCGATTGCCCTGTCTCTACGACTTCTTGATGAGTCTAGTGGAGACGAGTACATCCCGGACACCACTAGAGGCTCACTTACTACACCTGCAGGTTGTATCATTGGATGATGAGGTCGAGTTCACTCCCCCCTCCCAATCTGAGGAGGGGGCCAGCCTGCAGGAGAGTCGCATTCCAGCTCTAGTTCTATCGGCACAACAGCCTCAGCTTCTGATGACACTAGCTTGAGTAAAGCTCATTATCCCCCCTTGTATTAGATTTGAGCCGTTACACATCTCCAACAAGCCAAACAGGTGGTGCATCAAAGGGAAGTTTCAGATCTACTTTGAAGGGAAATCTTTGAATGAACACTTGAACGTTGCCCGGGCTATTACTGAGCACTGTCAAGTGTTGACTAGGAGCCTTTACAGAGTGCCCACTATTTTAGAACTCTTCAAGAAGCACAGGTGTGACTGGATGGAAGAAATTCCTGGCAGATATAGTGAGGAGATGGTGAGGGAGTTTTATGCTTCCTATGAGGCTATAGTGAATAATGCCTTACCACCACGACCCAAGACTTTGGATCAGCCGCCTCTACTATCTACTATGGTGAGGGGTCTATTAGTGGATATTTTAGAGTCCACCATCTGTCATTTTATTTATGGCTCGTGACATGCTCATCCTATTAATACGGCATAGTATGATTATCGGATGGGGATAGTACATGGCTGAGCTTCTCTAGACTCCTAGCAGAGGGAGTCGCTACTACGCTGGATGGCCTGGCATATTACTAAAGAGGGAGAAAGCACTGTTGGTGGGTGTAAAATATGCAGTTGCCTATCAGGAAGGAAACTTTGAGTTTTGAGGCTAGTGGTCTATCGCCCGACATAGATTTTCCCCCACAGATGTGGACAATGTTGTTACTTAGGACTGTGTAGTGATGCTTGCTTCACTGTTGGCAGGGTTGGAGAATGACTTTGCTCGGATCGATATTGTGGAGATTTATCAGAGGACTTTCTGGCGGACTACTGTCTTTCCCTTTCTGTGCCTAATTTTATGCATGTGTAGAGAGGCTACTATTTTGATATGGTATTGTCATAGGTTGGTTGACATTACCAAGATAGTTTATGTAGGATTGATATATGATGATACGAACCCCGCGAAACCTAGTAAGAGTACACCAGTTGTAGTCCATCCATTGAGTGTTGATTTAGCTCCAGATGTTTAGAAGGTTGAGGTGGAGTGGGCTGATGATGCTACCATACCTGCCACTACGGCCGAGGCACGGGCTCCCCCATCCACCTCCACTAGTCATGTTGCGAGCTCTTCACGACCTACTATCCCTTCGGGGACTATTTTGATACATGTGGCCCTTGTCTAGAAATTAGAGACTTAGATGGACACATTGTTGTATCATAAAAGACCATGGATGTAGAGGTCTGTGGAGGATTCAAAGGCTTACATGGAGATGATGATGGATGTGAAGATCCAGCTGGTCCACAAAGGGTTCGATGCATTCAAACTCAGGGTATTGGAGAGGCATGCACCTACTGTTGACCTCACTACTTTCCTGACTGAGTTGGCCAGGTTCCGATCTGCTGTTAATTCTCTTCTTGATTCTGCTGAGAGTGTCCCCGAGCCCACAACTGATGTAGAGGCAGATGATATAGTATTGAATGCCTTGTTTGGGGATGAGATGTCAGTACCTGACCCTTCCTGTGCGACTGGGAAGCGCACCTTCTCTTCTGAGCACACTATTGTTACTAATAAGGCCCAACGGGCCAGGAAGAGAGAGTGGTAACAGTTGGAGGCAGCACATCGATAGTCTATTTACGAGGAGGAGCTGCGGCAGCTGAGAGCATAGAAGATGGCAGCAGGTGCATCTTTTTTTAGGAGCAGTGGGTTCCTGGAAAATGCACCCACCCGCTTCTTGATGGGTCTTCTGCACTTACGCGCCACAGGTTTGCTTCACCCTTTGATTTATATTTTTTTGTGCATTAAAGGCAATTGCACCATTTTTTTGTGGGGGTGGGGTAAATGGGTTATGAGTTGTAGGGTGAAGTTTGAGTAACCCAACTCATAACCCTCCCTTGGGGTTTTCTTGCCTGTGTTCATTTTCCCCAAGGGACTGGTTTACATTTTTTTTGAACCGGCATGTTTAGGATAGTATAAGTGTATAAGTAGACTAAAAGAATGAATGCATGATGGCATAAGAGATGAAAATTGATACCTTTCCAAAATTTTGAATTGTTCTATATCTGTAGGCTTAATGAGTTGAACGTGTTGGATCTTCAAATGACATAATAGAAACTGATATGATACCATGACTTAAGCAAGAACTAGATGCTTCAATGATTCAATAATGGAACAATGTGCCATGTATATGGAGGTGATTTTGCATATTCATATAGTAAGTGTCAATCTAGAATTTGTCTTGTTGGTCCTACTTAGATAATCTAAGCTTGAAACTAGGAAATGATCATAGGCCGTTGTTGATAATAAGTCCACTTGAGCCTAAATGAAACCAACCAAAAGAAAAAATGTTCCCCTTGATCCAAATGTTTGTGCCTAATGAATACCATTTCTTTCGATACACCTAACTCACCTCCCTAAATATTTGACTTTGCCATGGTCCCTCCTTGGACATTGTGCATCTTAACTTAGGCAAAAAGCCTAAGTTGAGGGTGGCTAATTCAGAATTTACCTTAATCTTGGTCCTGGTTCTAACTAGGACATCGTGCACCTCAACTCATGCAAAATATATAAATTGAGGGTGGCTATGAAAAATGAAACTAAAAATAAAAGGGTATGAAAATAGTTGTTTGTAGAAGAAGGAAAAGATAATAAAAGATGTGACGGAATACAAAAGAAGTAAAAGAGTGAAAATGCTTGAATAAAAGATGAAAAGAAAAAATGAAGCAAGGAAGCAAAAATGATAAGTTAAAGTCACATTCATGCTGAAATAAGACAAGGAAAAGAGCATAAAACAAAATGATATCAAAATTGGTTGGGGAAAGAGTAAATGGCCAATGTAATGTCAAAGAGGGCAGAAAAGTCACTAAAATACCCAAATGTTTTACAGCTGACCCTAAGCCTATGTTACAAGCTAAGAAACCCCTATAGTGATCCTGGTTATCTAGTCTGGAAAGTCAATACAGTGAAAATAAGGGCAAGCCTATGGTATTGAGCACTAACTGTATTTGAATTCACTTTTGAGCATGAGTGTTTACTGAATTCTTAAGCTAAAATAACAGATTTTGAGTGAGAAAAAGGATTTCTTTGTGGTAAGGGCACTAGTTATATTGTTGGAAAGTTGGTATCTTGATGATTGTTAAATGTGTACTTGGTAATATCTGTTGGTCTATCTATGTAATGTTTTGATCCATATGAGTAAGCTTATTGAGTCTAAATGAGACGATTTGCACCGAGTGAAAGAGTTGATCGAGAAAGCCAAATGGTTACTTGAGTTTGTGTGTTTGCTTCTACATGAGTGTTGTTTAGAGTTTAGTGTGTCGCTTGAGGATAAAAGATAATTATAAGTTGAGGGTGTTGATGTACCACGAGTTTATGGTATCTTTTGATGCATTATACTTGAAGTTTGTGTGAGACTTGGGCATTTTATTATTATATATGATGGTATTTTGATGTAATTTTTGCAGGAAATAAGTTTGGAGCAGTTGAGTGAGAAAAGAGCTGAAAGAGCAGAAGTGCTAGTTGACGGAGCCCAATCACAGACCGTCATCCAGTCCACGAACCATAGGTGGAAAGGCGTGGATCATGAGTTCAAGGAATTATGACTAAGTGTGGAACCACGAAGGCAAAAGACGCCCCATATTATGGACGACAGACTGTAGGACATTTGTCGTCGTTTGATTCAAAAAGATGAGTTATGGTACGTAAACCACGGAGAAATAGGATAGACCATAGACTGACCTACGGATGGTAGGTGTCAACTGTCGATTAAAGACCTTGATTTTTAGCCCACTACCTAACCACAGAGGCAAACCACATACCGTAGGCCTATCCACGATCTATCATTTCAATCATCGATCGAAATCTCCCCAAAACCGCAATTTCCTATATTTTATTTTCCTACTTTGTTTAGTACTTAGCTACTATAAATATATATTGTATTTTTCATTTTTAAGGGTTAGACATTTTTGGAGACATTTGTTCTTGGCTTTTGGAATTATTTTACAAACAATTTAGCATCTTAATTCTTGAAGTTCGTTTTATGCAATTTGATTTTAATTTTTAAGTCAAGTTTTCAGTATTCATCTATTGTAATTGTAAGTTCATCATTTATCGGATTAACCCTAATATGAATTGTGAACTCTCAAGCATGAGTAGATAAATCCACGACTAGGGTTGTGGGAACAATGAGCAATTAACAAATGCATGACTAATAATAAAGTAATTCTAGAATAGTGTATGCATGTATTGTTAATCCTTTCTCTTAGAATGTTTTCTAGCACTGTGCAACATTAGAACTCGCCTCATTCCTACTTTCCGGACCAAGTAAGTAATGAACGAGAAAAGGATTGAACAACCGAGATTTATACGAGTTTAGCCGCTATCTAATAGCCTGACCCTAATCATGTGAAGGCTAATCCAGGGTTAAAGGTAAGGGTTAGTAAAGTACACACCCGTAGACGGACCAAGTTGCATGGTGAAATTCCCTACATATAGGAGCAATCACTTCGGGATACCTAACTTATCAACCTTGCATGCTAACACTAGTATAGAGTTACTATTATTGGAATATTGTATTGAAAGCTTGTGGGGAACACATATGCCCTAGTTTTCATCTCATATTGATATCTCAAACTGCAAATCTTGTTTACTTGTTACTAATTGATACAAATCAACAAACTGCTATTTTATTCATAACCCCCCCCCCCCTTTATATACTTTTTCAGAAATAATTTCACTAAACGTAAATAATCATAAGTTAGCCTAAGTCTAAACCATATTCCTTGTGGGATCGACCCTAACTTGAAAGTTAGGTTCGAGCTGAATGTGTAGAAAAGGATTTAGGCTTCACTCTCTCGAGCTTAACCCATGACAACCCAATACCCACAGCCCATCAATTTAGAAATCTTGTATTTAAAACTTCTCTCTCAAGCAAGCCAAAAGCACGAAGTTAGGATAGTATTTGCAACTACAACCTATTAATTTCAACCACAATTACTGAACGAAATTACTTTTAAACAGCATTTACACTATCAATTAACAATACCTAGCAGCTAAATCAACCTATAATCACATAATCACACCCCAAGAATTGGGGTTTTAGCTAGACATCATAAAAAGGTAAAAATCTTTACCAAGTTGTATTTCTATCAACTGGGTAGGATTGATATAATCTTTAAAAAGGTCTAAGATGAAGAATCTTCAACACCCACTTCCAATTTCTTAGAAATGGAAATCTTCAAAGCTTCAAAGCTAAGGAAATATGTCTCTAAACTCAGTTCTAAGCTCTCAAACTTGAAAACTAAACAACTAAAATGATAAATTTTAAACTGCATACTAAACTAAGAATTTAAAAACGTATTGATAGTCACCCAAAAATGTGTTGCGAAGGACCATTCGGCGCAATAAGTTGGGATTGCCGATCCACTCGGCGATCCGCCCTTTAGTCAATTCCATCCCCTTTTTGCTTTGGCCTTCATGATCTTCAGGTTTTGTACCTTGGGCGATATGGCACTGCATTGTGGAATCGTTCGGCGACTCGCTGACTGCTCCTTTCTATCGCCGATTTGATTTTTTCCGTCAGGGCTTGGCACATTGGAACATTAGGTGAGACCATGGCCGTTCGGCGATCATCAGACCTTCTTTTCTTCGTTCTTTTAGCTGCCTTGTTCCTTTTTGCTCAATAGTGTTCATGCTTGGTTCCTCAATCCAAATACCTAAAATTCAAGGATTTACATCAGTTATTGGCACAAAATATGCATTTGAGGATACTAAATCTATTAAAATGAATCCCTAAATGAATCCAAATCGTGGACTCATCAACACCCCAACTTAAACTTTTGTTTGTCCTCAAGTAAAACTCAAGTTCAGTAGTTCAAAAAGGATGTCTCAAAAAGTGCTACACAAGACTCAATCATGAATGCACACAAGAAGACTCAACTTACTCATACAAAGATCAATTGTGCACTCAAAGATTCAAGGTGTGACTTCCCATTATCAAAGAATCTCAAGCTCGCAATACATGCTTCAAATGCAAGTTCAAGCTCAACAAAGGTACTCAAATGCCCTCACACAAAGAATGATTCCATATTCACACACAATGGTTAACAATTTAAAGCTCCAGAATCAAATGCAACACTCACACTCACAAAGATGAACACAATGCATGATTGCCCGTATTTTCCAATCAACACTTGCTTCAGCTCACTCAAGATCAAAAAGGTCTTTTCAAGGCCTGTAATGGGGATGAGTGCAAATGTATTGTCATTTCATCTTAGTGACTTCTATCCTCATGAAATGTGGTGTGAACAACACTTCCTTTCCTTTTCTTTATCATTTTCATTCGTGTTCACAAGTCATCCCATTATTCACTTTCTATGGACTGATGGAAACCCTATTTTCTTTGCACTTTCACAACTTTATTCCACAACTTTTTCATTCTTTTCTTCTTTCTTTTTCTTTTTTGTATGGACGGGTTCCATTTTTCTCAAAACCATGGGTCAAAAATGGACTTTCTTGCACTTCTTGATTTACCTTCTCTTTTCACCACACCCCTAACTTAGGCTTTTGGCCTAAGTTGGCTATTCAAACAAACCACATATCATGAGGATTATGGGTAATGGATTAAGAAAGGTCAAAATTTTATCAAGTTTATTCCAAGAAAAGGCTAAGGCTCAAAGGGTTTTCAAATGGGGTTCACTCACTCACAAGGTAGGCCACAAAAGAGGTATAATGTCAAATTGATTAACACTCTTCAAAGTTGCCTAAGATCATATCAAGAGATTGCATCACTTATTCAACCGGACCAACGGAGAAAATTCTAGGTGTCATCACACATGGTTCACGGTAAGTTCATCACACAAGGCATTGACACCAATGTCAAACAAGACTCCACACTTTCGCTAGTGTGCAATGTTCATCACAAGAGACTAAATTCGATACTTGGCTAGTCACAACGAGATGCAAAAAGTTCACATATTCTCTATGCAACTTTATTTGGCCTCATCGTAGCCGCACATTCATTTTTGTTCGATTATGAGCAATATTCAAGTCATCGGTATTGATCAAACCGATATTCAAATTTGCAAGAGAACAACCACATTTAACACAAACAAGAGGTGGCACAATTTTTATTCGAAAGGGTCCAAAAATCATTTACGATTCAAACCAAAGAGCCATACGCTCATTCGTCCACAAAAATAGTGTAACACACAATTCAAAACTCAAAATACAAATATATACACAAAAAAAGTGAGTCACAAAAGGTGGGCCTCACCCCACCACAAATAAAATCATTTGTCCTCTAATGCAAACAAAATAATCCAAAAGTCAGAATAAAGTAAGACAGAGAGGGAGGTAAACAAGGGATCCTGTCTATTCAGTCACTCCATCTGTCGGGGCATCAGTGCCCGGTGCATCACTCTGAACTTGGGCATCAGTTCCCGGTGTAGTGCTCTAGTCTCGGGCCTCAGTACCTGGAGTCACCTCAGAAGGACCAACTCCACTGGAAGCTGCCATGGACGTCTCTGTCAGCGATGTCTGGATCACTGACTGCACAATCGTTTCCTCAAGATCTGGCAAATCCCCGTATATGCTCCCCTCTCGTATCTCCATATGCTCTTCATCGGTGTCGGCATCCAACTCATCAACGGCTGTATCATCCCTAGGCACATCTCCGATGATAGCCGGAGGAATCTCAGAAGTCTCAGGAGCATCCAAATCATCTGCAGCCTCCAGTAATGAAGTGAAGTCAGTAGACATTAGATAGTCTACATCCTTTCTCAAATCAGCAACCTCGTCTTTCAAGGCCGTAACCTCGGAGGTCTCCCATTGCCTGCTCTCACAAGCCTCGACTCTCGTGGTGAGAGTATCAATGAAAGTCTGGAGGGGGTCAGTGCAGCAGTGATAACACTCTCAATCATCCAAGGGATGTCTCTCTCAAGTCTGGTAGCCCTCACATCAGCTGAATAAGCTAGGTGCCCCATCTTCAGGAGCATAGCCTGAGTGATCTTGGTTTGCTGGGCAGAAGT
Organism: Solanum tacnaense; assembly: GCA_029582525.1. Taxonomy (NCBI): domain Eukaryota; kingdom Viridiplantae; phylum Streptophyta; class Magnoliopsida; order Solanales; family Solanaceae; genus Solanum; species Solanum tacnaense. The sequence goes on along the minus strand of JAJOOD010071023.1, from coordinate 8,875 downwards.
GGAGATGCCTGAACCTATGAAGAAGAGGTAGAGGAAGAAGTACCTTAAGACCCGGAGGCCAGAGTAGGCAAAGATGTCTCTGCAGGTATCAAATCTATATCTACTTCTGGGGATGTGTCCACCGGAGCTGCCCTCCTCTTGTAAGCCTCCCCTCTAGTATACTCGGCCTCAATGCGCCAGATGTTAGAGTAGGAGGCCGGGGTAACCTCAAAATCTATAGCAGCATCCTGGGGCTTTCCAGCATGCCGGCAAAGCTCTGTGATCAGTACTAGGAATGGCAAAGAAGTCTGCCTCTGCTTGGCCCTCATGGCCATCTCCTGCTCAATAATAAGCCCCAAGTTGAGCCGCCTCTTTCCTAAGATAGACCCTAAACATTCTGCCTTTGCGTGCCGGAGGATGGATTCGTTCTGTGAAGGCATGATGGAACTGCTGATGAAACCGAACCAATATCGAGTAGCTACATTCAAATCCTTCTTCTCAATCTGGACTCCTACCTCTATCCATCTCGGAGTGATGTTAGAGAGAAGGGGAGCAAGTCAACCCTTCAAGTCATCCAAGGACTGAGCTGTGGCCAAACCCTCATACTCGTGCTCAAACCCTGTGGCTCTCTAAAGGGCAACATTTATGAGATCGCTGCAGCACTCGACTTCCACACCTCAGACCATGATCAACTTAACTAGTCTGAACTCTTGTGCCTTCTTCTTACTCTTTGGTACCAAGGCAGCATATGCATCATAGAATTCTGAAACATGTGCCATTGTAGTATCTCCCTCACACTTGAGTACTTGCCCTCAAGGCCTTCTGTCGATAATAGCTTCTCTTCCAGAATCGTGCGCAATCCATCCCCTTTCAATCTATTCAAAAGCCTAGGAGGAGGGACGAATGGTGGTATAGGAGGCATAAAAGGAGTTAGAGTCACTGAGTCAACTGGTGTGGGAGCTGGAGGGATTCTGGCTGAGTAAGGGTGAGATCTAGCTCGGATCTCATCCCGCTGAGACTGAAAAGGCTGGTCATCCTCAGGCTCAGATAAACATGAGTGGGAACCAGTAGTCACCCTATCAAATATGGGCCTCTTGCCCCTGCTCTGACCTCCAGTTGGAGGTTCTTGCCTTCCTTTTTTTGGAGGATTTGATCCCCCTTCATTTATTATGATACCCCGTACTCTTTTCCGGGGTGGCATGTCTATGTTGGTCCTGACCATGTCTGCAAAACATCGGAAGAAAGTAAGAAATATTTTAATCAAAAGCACAGAAAAATAACTGCAGACAGACTCGCCGACCTGTTCGGCGAGTCTCCGAATCACTTTGGTGAGCTAGATCGGGCTCGCCGAAAGGATTGGCTCAAAATTCTCAAAACAAATTGACAAGTCAGCGATAGAAAGGCCTTTCGGTGAATCACCACATCAGTCAACGAGCAAGGATTATCCCACCGAAAGTTACATTGCAATTTAAGCTACAGGGGTGCAGACAAAGGGCGAAGAAAAGAAATTTCGGCGAGTCATCGAGTGCCTTCGGCGACCTCAAGCTTCTCGCCAAAAGTTACAGAGTCAAACAACTCATTTAGCATGAAATTAAAGGCGAGATGGGAACCTTCAGTGAACCGCCGAGTGGTTCGGTGAGCTCGACCCAGCTCGCCAAACGACCCAATGTGCCTACTTTCAACCCAACTTCTCAAATTCGATCCTTCGACCCCCGAAAACAAAATTAAAGCATGCACTACTCAAATTAAACTAAGACCCATAACACCTATTACCCCGGGATACTCAGACTTCTCCCGATTTTGCCAAATTTGGCCATTTCACGACTTTTGCCCTTAAGAATGATGTCACCCGCTCTATCATTTGGCAAATTACGTCATTTGGCACAACTATAGGTTACTTAGACTTCACCCGACTAGACCCAACAACATGCAAGCAAAACCCCACAAAATCTAACCAATTTTAAGGCATAAAATTACGGGATTTCAACAATATAAACAATACGGGCAAGATTATCAAATTAAAACAGGCATTCAAACAAATTAACACTATCAGAGAGGCCCAGCACACTTCAATCAAGATAAAATTAATGCAAATGAGTACAAAATGCCAAAAGTAAACTTCTGGTTCGGAAAACCAACCTTAAATGCCGATTAAAAACAATATTGAAATGCTAGGGGCCAATGTAATCCCAATCCGAGCATAAATCAATGACTAAAATACGTTAAAAATGAAAAAATATAGAAACTAAAGTGCGGGTGTGAGTTTGGGAAGATTGAAAGTGAGGGAAAGTGAAAGAATTTGAAAGTTTAAACTTTTGGCCTTTAAAAACCGTCGAGTTCTCACCCATTTGGCGACATTAGTCGTGCTCGCCGACCTACTCGGCGACAGGACGAGTGGTCACTTACCTCGCCAAGTTTTACAAGACCTCCAATTAAGGTGGGGGTCCAAACGACAAACTAGATCGAGATCACCGACCTAGTCGGCGATTCGCCAAGTTGCTCCTGGGATCGCCGAGTTTTACAAACTTTAATTATAAATTGTCTGAGTCCAACAGTGGTCTAGGTTGGTCTCTCCGACCTCTTCGGCGATGCGCCAACTGGACCTTTAGCTCGCCAACCTGCACTTTTCATCAACTTTTCCACTTCAACCTACACAAACAACACACCATTATTTCTTAAAGCAAAAATAAAGCGATAAACACTTGGGTTGCGTCCCAAGAAGCGCCTTAGTTAACGTTGTGGCACGACGCAACTCCCCACTTAAGTTCCATTAGTGAGGTTTGCCTCATTTTTGTAAGACCACCCCTCTTTTGGCTCTGGGCAGAGAGAAGACAACACCTAGTCCATTTGGGACCCCAGTAGCTGAATGAGCATAGAATGAGAGGTCGTCATCTGGTTCAGAATCAAGACATTCTCTCTTATCTCCTCCAACACTCTGTCGTGTTCTTCGACTTTGTGTAGAATAAGTAAGAGGACCTCTTCAATTTGCCCGCCCTCTTGTTTCTTTATCTTTCGACCCTCGTGATGGAGGATGTACTTGTCCTTCTCTTTGGAAGGAACCTCCAAGTCCTTGACCTTTTGGGCCAAGATATCCAAATGACCCAACAATGTGGCCAAGTGTTGGTCCTCCTCAGTCTCCTTGTTGGTTTTGGCCACACAATCAAGGAGTTGGGTTGCGGCCTCATAGGAGTGTCGCATCAAGCAGCCCAAAGAGAGTTGGTCAACCATTATTCTATTTTCGGGGCTAAGACCCTGATAAAAACATTCTAGAAGTAGTTTATCTGGAATCTCATGAGTTGGGCATTGTTGCAATAGGATTTTAAACCTTTGCCACAACTCATGCATGGACTCACCCTCCAATTATTTGAAATTTAGGATGTTATCCCTAAACATTATCAATCTCGAAGGATGGTGATCCATTGGACTGTTATTGCTACCAACTATGCTCCAAGTCTCTGCTCAAAACAGCAACACAAAAACCAAAACTAAAAAATTAAGTAAGTTCAACTATGACTAACAAGAATAAAATTAAACTTAACTAAAAATTCTCAAATAACACCACTCCCCGGCAGCGGTGCCATTTTGATTTCACATATCAGGACACTTCATCCAATACTAAGTGTCAACGATCGTTAAGTAGTAATATAACCCAACTAAGTGAGTTGGGGTCGAATCCCAATGGAGTGGTTTGTTATTGAGAATCAATAGGCAAGTCAGAATATGCTCAAGTCAATCACAGCTAAAAATATTTACGAATAAAAGCATGGTTCAAGTTAGGGGTGACACAAGTGTCAAATATCAAGGGGATTTGTTTGTATTATCAACTACAAAAGAAAACAACACGAAAACTAGCAAATATAGAGATTGGTTCTTGGGATGTGATTGGATTATGGGCTAAGGTAGACAATTTGGTAATTGCAATTAATAGTGAATAGTTGTAAATCAGTGAATAAGCTAGACTTTAGTGGGGATAAACTTTCTCTCAAACAATTTACCCTGAATCAAATTGGTTTCTCTCGACACCAATAAACATCAATTAAGAACAGCCTACGCTTTAGTCCATTCACTCTCTCGAGATGAATGTGTGGAAAAGGGTTTAGGGTTCACTCTCTCAAGCTGAACCCATGACAATCCAATACCCACAGACCATCAATTTAGAAATCTTGGTTTTAAAACCTCTATCTCGAGCAAGCCAAAAACACGAAGTTAGGATTGTATTCGCAATTACAACCCATTAATTTCAACCACAACTACTGAACGAAATCACTTTTAAACAACATTTACACTATCAATTAACAATACCCAGCAGCTAAATCAACCCATAATCACACCCCAAGAATTGGGGTTTTAGCTAGACATCATAAAAAGGTAAAAATTGTTACCAAGTTGTGTTTCCATCAACGGGTAGGATTGGTATAGCCTTTACAAAGGTCTAAGATGAAGAATCTTCAACACCCACTTCTAATTTCTTAGAAATGGAAATCTTCAAAGCTAAGGAAATATGTCTCTAAACTCAGTTCTTAGCTCTCAAACTTGAAAATTGAACAATAACAATGATAAATTTTAAAATGCATACTAAACTAAGAATTTAAAAACGTATTTATAGTCGCCCAAAAATGTATTGCGAAGGACCATTCAGCACAATAAGTCGGGATCGGCGATCCGCCCTTTGTCAATTCCATTGCCTTTTTGCTTTGTCCTTCAGCATCTTCAGGTTTTGTACCGTAGGCGATATGGCACTGCATCGCGGAACCGTTCGGTGACTCACCGACTGCTCCTTTCTATCGCCGTCTTGATTTTCTCCTTCAGGGCTTGGCACACTGGAACATTAGGCGAGACCATGGCCGTTCGGCGACTCACCCAATGGGTTAGGTGATCCTCAGGCCTTCTTTTCTTCGTTTTTCCAGCTGCCTTGTTCTTTTTTGCTCAATAGTGTCCATGCTTTGTTCCTCAATCCAAATACCTGAAATTCAAGGATTTACATCCGTTATTGGCACAAAATATGCATTTTAGGACACTAAGGGAACGTTTGGCCATGCGATATGGAATCAAGATATGGTATCATAATATGGAATCATGAGATGAAATTGAAGTTTTGTTTGGACATGCGATATGAAATTTTTGTGTTATATATTTTCTCATACTCATAAGAATCTCATAAGTTGTAAAACTATTAAAATATCCCCAATTGTTTATTCAATCTTACCAAATAAACAAAAATTTATAAAATCGCATAATAAATTATTACAAAGCTATTTGTTTCCCACTTAAGTAACTGTTTCATCAAACTTTAATTCAATAAAAATAATTGAACATAAATTGTAGTCTACTAGTCTTTAATATAATCCTCCCACATAGTACGGACAATTTCCTCACGTTGAACTTGCATTTCTCGATCATGTGACCAAGAAGACGAACCAACATTGTTACTTTGAGTCATTTGTTGGTCAATATCATCCGCAACTATATTTTCATGCTCATAGACCATTAATATTTCATTAGTACTTTGGTATTCTCACAAATAATTATGTAACACTGCACAAGCTATGACAATTTTCACTTGTGTATCAATATCATAATGGTTCATGCCTTGTTTCAGTATTCTAAATCTAGTTTTCCAAGCTCCAAAAGTTCGTTCAACCACATTGCGCAGAGATGAATGCCTATAATTAAACAGATCTTTGGCATTTTGAGGCTCTCTTTCACTTCCTCGGTAATCTTACAAATGATAGTGTAGTCCTTTGGATGGAGCTAAAAATTCATTTGTGTTTCGGAAACCAGCATCAACAACATAATCTTTATCTACCAACAAATATTTTATAAAGAATTACTAAAAGAATATGTGACGTAAATGAGACAGCTTTGTGTAAATAAATAATATTTATTCTAAGGATGTAATTTAAAGTTACCATGTGGAGGAAATGGAAATTGTGACGTTGGTTCAACAAGTGCATTCTCAAGTACTTTACTATCATGTGCAGCACCTTCCCAACCAGTAGCCACAAAGGTAAATCACATATCAAAATCCACAAGGACATAAGACATTTTGTGATGTTCTTTCTTTGCGATTAATTAAGATATGTTTGTTGCACCGCTTTAGGAACCTCCCCTTCTATATATGTTCCATCAATCGCACCAAACAGTAGAAATAATAAATTAAGTGTTGGAGTAAATGAACAAAACAAATTTATTACTCAACAATCAGTTGGTGTGAGTTAAAGTTACTATATGTTGGTGAGAATAATAAATTTTATGTCGGTGAGAATAATAAATTTTAAAATGTAATGATGTGATTATAAATTTTATTTACATATATGAAATAAATGGTTAGTAGATATAAATGTGAGGTTGTTTTAAAAAAATATAAACTCGTGGATCAATTTTTATATTAAAATATCTCAAATCATGATATGGAATTCCCATATGATTCCATATCATGGTTTTTGGAGAATATGGAATCACATCTCATGATATGGAATCATGAGATGGAATCAGCGTAAAATTGCATGTCCAAACGTTGATTCCATCTCACGATACCATATTGTGATATGGTATCGTATGGCCAAATGCCTACTAAATCTATTAAAATGAAACCCTAAATGAGTCCAAATCATGGACACATCAAGTATGAATAAAAATGTACTGGTATGTAAAACGGAAAGTAAAATCACAAATATTTATTGTAAAAGGATAATAGAGATACCACCTAAAATGGAAATTCAAATAATCTCCATGGCTGACATTTGCCCCCCTACTATTAAAATATGCATGGTATGCTCGTATAATCGTATGTCGTGAATACATATAGATAGAGATGCAAATAAATGACATACCCAACCAAATACTAGCAATGGTGGTGCCTTCCAGTAGAGAACCGGCATTATATTCGCCAACTTGTGGCCATCTGGGTCACATACGTATATATATAGGCAATAGGCCCCATACCTCCTGATTATAGCTCGAGAGTAGAATGCATAGGGTCATGGATGTATAAAACCTATAAGTTATTGTTGTCATGTTGCCATCTTGGCCCGTTTGTAGTCTTGTTCTCATAACCCTATAATCACGTTCGTATAACATGTAACCATCTCATGGAACCTCATATGTTCTTCCAAATAAGCTTTAAAAGTTAACTTGAATTTAGAAAGATAACCTAACCTTGCATATATTCATAACAAGTTTATGGTGATTTACTTAGTTCCTAACTTGGTTCCTGTACAATTTATAAAAGAAGTATTTCAAAAACCAAGTGTTCTAATAGTTTATACATTTAAGTTATATTAGAGATTTTAAAGATCGTGAGTTACTTTAAAGATTTTTCATAATAACTTTAGTGGGGAAAGAGGGCTGGTTAGATGTAATAAGGGTCTCGCATGATATTTTGAGTCACATCACCCAAAGAAGAATAAGAATTCATACATGAGGACATATAATCAAGGAAACCAATAAAATGACATGTAGATGTCAAATACTCTATTTATCCGAACGAGTGGAATTTCAAAATAATATAATCATGAAAATAATTCAGCTGAGATCCCAATGCCTTTCACTGAAGGTCTTTCTAGCAACAGAATAGCAAAATATCACATTCGGCGATTTAGGAATTTCCTAGGAGTGGTGCTAAAATGAGGGACGTAGCTTAGCCTTAACATACCTTTCCAATGAACGCTCGAATGGCCGTAGCTTCTTAACAATAGTTGTTACTTACGTCCTAAGATTCACAAACACTATATATACACAACTGGTACACACTTATAAATAGTTCATGATTGATCTTAAATCGGCAGATTTTCTAAATGGCCTCAACTTGATAAAACGTCCGTAGAACTTCATAAAAACAATCATAAAAGAGGCCCGAGATGATTACCTTAGTTAACTAAGTGTAAATCTTGAAGAAACACAAATAACTACCAATTTATATCTTCAAAAATTAGCTCCAAATGTTGCTAATAGAAGGGGAAAAAGATTGCCACGTGTAGAGATAACGTTTCTAGGCACGGGGGCAACCTTTAATGGTAGAAATCGTCAAAATCTAACCTTCATCATAGAAGAACTCCATAAGAACCATCTCTTAAGATTTATTTCTGGTTATGGAGTTAAAAGAAATGTTTTTGTGGCCTAAAACGTTGAGTACACCGACATACCACATTTGTTGACCCGACCCGGATCGTGACCCGGTTTTTGCCCCGGCAGTCTGCGGTATAACCCTCATAACTCTTTACACTAATATCGGTTGGATACGGGGTTTTGTGCGTTGCAAACTGGACTTGTAGACCTTCGATTTAATGGTTGATAGGCCTTCTAACTCTTTATATATTGGGAGAAAACATACAAGACATTTGACCCAAAGTTAAGAAAATGTTATTAGAGAAACTTAGATAACTTTTGCAGACCTTAGTTTCACTAATTTTCTTGACTACAAAACTTAAGATACGACCCTTGTGCTATTATAATACCTGATAACACACTATTCTTAGCATGTTGTACACTCATAGGCTTATCCACAAGGTATGGGACAATTTAAACCTTTCAAACGGGCGAAGTTCTACCTGAGCCATTTCTTTAATCATGAACTTTGTTTGAGGGGTCCCTTTGACCTAAAACTTTAGTTTATTTCCTTGATATTGCCACCTATTTTCAATCTTAATCTCCAATATACGATACAAAGTCATATACACCTCATATAACCATTCCATACTAGGCCACATATATTATGCAAGAATAGATAAAAAGTACGGGATCTTACATGGGGTCGATCCTACATGGAGTGATATGGATGGAATTCAATTACGAAGTAAAGGACGTGTTCTAGTCGTTTGTAGAAGTAAAAATTATCGAAACAAATTAAAGTAAATTTCAAGGGTTGACAATAAATATCAGATGGGGGGGGGGGGGG